>JAODLM010000812.1:0-32500 GCA_036937905.1 Salvia rosmarinus
CTAACTTATATATGAGATAAGGACACAGAATATATGCAATCAATATTGAAATCGATAGGAGATTGTAATAGTAGGTAAGAACATTGCATAAAGCTCAACCAAAGCAGCCAGTATACACAATCAAGAGGCGGCCTCCTTCGGAACTTTTCCTCCTTCGTCTCTCTTCTTCGACCATCTCGCCCAACAATCTAAAGGCTCGGAACTTTATTCATTATCGATCCCCACAGGCTGCATTCACCCAAATTTTGTTCGGCTTCCTTACTGCCATGAAATATCGATTAGATCATGGTGCGAATTTGATGATTGAGGGCATTTACCTGCATGCTTTAAACTTCCTAGTAATCATAAAGGTTTCCGCCCAGTACTTTGATCCTTGCTTATCCTTTCCTCTCGATTCGAATGGGCAAGAGAAAGTACTTCTCGGGAACTTCGATGCAAGTTGTGCCCAGTGGTCACACTTCCCTTGGGCAAGCGGTAGCCATTCTCTTGCTCCATCATGCAGAGAAGGAGAAGACACAATCTCACTACTCTCCAAGGTTTTCGCGACGGATAGTTCCACACGCCATCTCGAAGTCTTGTAAATGTCTTTGATGATCTTCCCGGGCATGTCCCTGAATCGGGAGGATCGAGAAGAACTGCTCATCTCCCATGTATCTGATCGCGGGCAAAGGATGCCCGCTGGCCTCAGTTCCGGTTGGGGAACACAATTTCTCAATGATTCTAGCTCTACTTGTGGTTGTTCACCCATCGCGTCATCCTGGTTTTCTTCGTTCTACCTCACGCTGTCGTGCCCTTCGATCGCCTCACTCCGCCTCGGCTTTTCGATCTCGGGATCGATAAACCGCTTCCGCATTCTCTCTGCAGGTTGGGTCATAGCATACAGATAAAAAGCAATATAAACAAGAGAGAAGTTACATCTGGAATCGTAACTCCCGGCGCAAGGTCAATTTTAACGCTGCTTTAGCGCTTAAAATAAATTTATAACCTATTGCCCATCACAGGTAGTCCAGACAATAAGTATAGGGGTGATCCCACGAGGTTGGTGTAGTACGATCTACATGGCGAGTCGCTTAAAAGGAATGAGAGTGGTGTAATTATTTTTGATGCTATAGGTAAGGCTAAGTAACCGAAACAAACTTCGCAGGAATATCAAATAATCAAGCATCCTTGCTTGGGCAACATACTGTGAAGATGACTTAACACTCGTCATAGGTGCAAAGGTTTTCACATACGATATGCATCAATTGGTTATAAGAGACATACGTCGGACCACCGTTACCGCTCACGCCACGATGCACCCCTCCAAATCTATCCTTTCTGTAAAGAAATGCAAGGACAACCTATTATTTGTATGAATTTGTGCCTGATTCTCTGGTATTGTTTTACATGCAATTTTAGTGGTTTGTCTTTATGCCGTTGGTTGTTATTATTTATCGATTCGGACTTACTTGGTTCTTCAATGTTGCAAAATCGGCATTAAAAGGATGAAATGATTGCAAGGATTAAGTATAATGAAGAGCATCTCGACAGGGAGTTAGTCGAAAAGATGCGAATCGAGTTGAGAAGGATAGCGATAGTTGAATCGTTAAAGTCAGCCGGCTCCCGCGCATGGCCCATCGCCTCGCTGACCAAGCAGCATCTGCCAAGCAGCGTTCTCCACCATCACGTGCCACTGCCACCCATGGCGGTGCTCACTCCGGCAGGTGGCAAGTTTACCCTACACCCTACCGCGCTCGCCTGCGAGCTCCATCACCGCCGCACGCCTCACCGCTTACCCCTGGCGACCCAGTCCCGGCGTGTTCGAAGCCCCTCCGTCGTGCCTGGGGACCGAGGCCTCCACTGTGAGCGCGCAGCCTTCACTCGCCAGTCACCTCCGGTCACTGCGCCTCGCGCTGCTTCACCGCGCTTCTCCACGTGCCTCGGCCGAATGGCTCCGCTCCTGCTGGGGGCTCTCGCATCCGCACAACCCGACACAAACAGTCCGGCGGGTGACTCCGCCGCCGCATCTCCATCGGCATGGGGTCCGCCTGCGCCGCGTCCTTCCGCCTCAAGTCAATTTCGTACATGGCCCAGCGCGCCGCTGCTTCGGCACTGCCCCATGCCCGCTACACGCTTTCTCCAGCGCCTGTCATACCGGCGTTCTCCCCGCTGCCATGTCTGGCCTCGCCTGCGCCGCCTTGTGCGTCCCGCATGGACCGCGGCGTGGGCTGTAATCTCGCCCTCGACGTCTCTGGAGCCCGCAGTCGATGAGGTCGGTTCATTCTAGTAGCTCAGTCCTGCCATGCGTCCGGACGTCCGCGTATTTCGTGTTCTCTCGCACTATAAATCCTGAAATGTCACGTAGAACCCTAGCTCCATTTTATTTTACTTCGCTTTTTTCTCGTCCGTTGGGGACGCCGTTCCCCTAGTTTTTAACTCCTCGTATTTTTTAATTTCTTCACATTCTTGAGATCCTAGAATCATAGATTAGAAGCTCATTTACTCTCCATTTCAATTGTATGGTTCAATTTCTTCCCATTTCAATTTTATTCCTGTTCTTATTTAATGATTTCTTCTTTTGTCTGATTTATATGCTTTGATTTATTCTACGCTCGCTTAATTTTTGTTCTTTTTGGTATGATTATGCTATGATTTATTTGCAATTAGATTTAGATTGGGTCTCACGACCCTGGGGTGAGAATTGGGATCGGACTGAAATTCCCCGCTACCCGAGTCCCGACGGATCGGACACCGAGTCCCGAATTTAGTTCGAGACCGGACAGAGAAATTTTGATTTTTCGAGTGAAGTCCCGAGTCCTGTTAACTCAAGTCCCGATTTAAATATATCTAATTTTAATTTCGGACTTTCGGATATTTTCTGCACTTTCGGACTCTGGACGCTGACTCGACTTGACATTTTCTGCATTTGGATATTTTGCACTGGACTTCTGCAATTTCGACATTTTCCAGAATTTCGGACTGGACTTTGATATTTTCGAAATTTCAATTCGGACCGGACTAAAATTATAAATTTCTGACCGGAGTCCCAAGTCCGATTGGACCGGACCCAAAATTGCAAAATTTTGGGACTTCGAGATTCGGGGCTCGGATGCACCGTCCCGACCCGATTCTCACCCCTAACAAACCCTATGAATTGATGCTATTGCTTTTGTTTATCGCTTGCTTTATCGCTTGCAATAGTTTATCAACTAGGATTGACAACCTCCTCGTTTAGTTTTATCTTTTATTAGTTTAGCCTGGATTGACAACCCCTAGCTTAGATGTATTACTCGTGATTTCTGCATGTTTCAAACCCCTTGTTGGTATTAGAAGTTTAGATTTAATCGTCAGTAGACACAAATAATGGCCCCAAGTAAGTTTTCTCGAGAGACATCAGGTTAACCTTCCTACTACAACACCTCATCTGATTGTGAGTCAATTAGAGTATACTGATCGAAACAAATTTTCCCGCTCGGGAAAACTTTATATTGTTTGTGTTGTTGTTTTATGTGTTTCTTTCTTCTGCTTTTTTCTCCCTCGTGCGCAGGATCTTGTTTTGTTGTTGTGTCTCGTAACGCAGGTTACTTGCATACTTAATAGGCCACAGTCAGTGGGGAGGAAACGTCAGATTGGGCACTTCTTTGAAGAAGGAGCCCGCGGTTAATATTCGAGGATATCCGCCATGAGTTAATAATATGGTTCTGTGAATAACCAGTCCGATGAGACGTCAGATCCACAAACAGCACCGCCTCCACAACCCCGACCGGAATATGAACCCACAACCTCACGAGCAACAAGCCTACAATCCCATCGACCAACCACCTCACCCGCAGATAGAGGACTGCTTACAATCCCCATCGAGCAACCATCCACACAATATCCGACTCCACAACAACCACCTCCACCCGTATTCATACCCAGAGCCTCCGCCGCAATAAGACCCACAGCACCAAGATCCACCTCTGAGCCCGATTGGGAGGAGTGTTCACTCAAAACGAGGCTGTCCATTCAAGAAATGGATGTTCATAACTCCACACTTCAGGGTAGAGATGAAACGGTATACCTTAATATCAGCTTAAGGAGTCACATTGAACGAGAGAATTAACTTCCAATTCTTGAGAATGGGGTGGAGAGGCACCGCATTTAGTCACGCAACCACGTGGAGGTGGAAACCGAAGAAATGATGTCATCCCTTTCCCACACCAACCGTATCAGATCGACCTCCACTTTTCTCAAAGTGACCCGATTGTCGAGAATGGGGCGGAGAGACTCGATAAGTTGCATAACCAGAGGAGGTGGAAACAAGAAAGAGGGCAAATGAAGTTAATAGCATGACAACGCCCACTGAGGTGAAAGAATCAGCCCAATGCTGGAGGGGATGAAGAGAGACGGAAAGAAAGGTATGTGAGGTTACAAGATGTCAAAGCCCACTCGAAGTGAAGAACGCTTTCAACCATTGAATTATATGTTTCTATGAGGACAAAGTAAGGACAAAGGTTGAGGTAAATCTATAATATATCAACATCCTAATTCACCAAAGTATTGCTTTGGGAGCTGAAATTATCTAATTTCTTCGAGAATATGATGTTCGATTTGAGCTTAATTGATTTACTATCGCCTTTATCGCCTCTACGCTTATATGGTTCACGATGCTTTTGGTCGATGATATTCCCAGTGAAGGACTATGGATAGTCCATCGTTAACCGGATACGCCGTGCTCACGACGTTAAATTGAGTACTACGCGAGTTAACCTCGGTTTTGTTTTTTCTTTTCTTTTCTCTCTTTGTTTGTTTCGCTTCATTGTTTTCGCCCGCTTTGGTTTCTTTTTGTTTGTTTTGCTTGTTTCAGGTTTCGTTGCTTGTTTTGGTTTGCGTGTGGTTTGTGTGAATTATTCTGAGATTGGGACGTCGAAGTCGGGGAGTAGCGCTGATGCTCCAACCTACATCGCCACTCGTATTATCGGAAGTATCATCCTATTGGCCTTTTTATGCTATTTAGGTTTTAAGACCGGGACAGTTTCAATTAAGCGTGATGATTAACCGCCAGTGCATATCTTATCTATTTGTATGCTTGGCAATGTGCCTTGTGCTTATTTTGATTTCTGAATCAACTATTGTCTAGCGAGTAAGTTGAATTTTGATTTGTGCACCGAACTCGTGGTATTGGTCAAATTGATTTTCAATTTCACTTTTGGTATATATGATTTTAGTGTAATGTGAATGACGAGATTGTGATTGATAGAAAATGAATAGGGAAAATTGATGTGATTTGTCCGACTAATGTTAGGGGTAGTGGTAACATTGTGGCCATCTATATACTTGTTTTAATATAAAAGGTGAAAAGAAGAGAAGAAGAGAATGAAACTCCGCTTTTGTCGAGATTTGAAAGGAGTATGGATTTTTCTCTTTCTGTGAACTGAGAAATGGACATGGAAACCACTATAGGAGACTCGAGTTCATCGAGAGTTCACCTTCAATATTGTTCCAAACATGTAAAACATTCTTTGTGCTTTAAAAGGAACTTGTTGCTAAAGACGACCACATTAGTTAGTTCACCTCAACTGAGAGTGTCCGAGCGAGAGGTTACCCTTTATTTATTGGAAATCAATTCTGTCCTAGATTTATTTCACATTATCTTTGAATTCAGAACACCAAGTGTGGAGGAAAAGCAATAAGGTTTGATTGATTAGACTAAGAGTGAAGTTGCATAATTATCTTCCATACTCTTATTAGTATAGACTTTGCCGAGGACAAGCAAATGGATAGTGTGGGGAGTTATTTGGTATGAATTTGTGCTGATTCTGGTATTGTTTTACATGTCAATTTTAGTGGTTTGTCCTTTATGCCGCTGGTTCGTTATTATTTATCGATTTGGACTTACTTGTCTGCTTTCAATGTTTTGTAGAAAATCGGCATTAAAAAGGATGAAATGATTCTCCAAGGATCAATTATAATGAAGAGCATCCAAGGAGTTCAGAGAAAAACCGAGTAATCGGAGTTCGATAAGGGAGAACGAGTCGAATCGTTAAAGTCACGACGGCACCCGCCGCAGCCCATCGCCCGACGCCGACTAAGCGCACCAAGACGCACGCTGCTCGCCCATCCAGGCGACTCGCCACCCAGCGGGCAAGCCACTCCCGGCGCTGCGTCAGCAATTTGCCCTCACACTCACCACGCCCCGACTCGCTGGAGCTCCATCAGACGCCGCACGCCGGCCATCCTGCCGCCCACGAGTCGCGTGTTCCGGAGTTCCGCGTGCTGGGACCGGCGCCCACTCCACAGGCGCCACTGCGATCACCCCACTGCCGTCACACCTCCGGCCGCCACCCGCTCGCCAGCTGCCTCACTGTGGCGGCGCCTCCATGGCCACGCACAACCCGACACGCACATCCGGTGCGGGTGATCCAACACCCGCCCAAGACGCCCATCCGTGCTGATCCCAGCTCACAGACGCCTGGCCGGCCGCTCCGCCCACCTGCCAGTGGCTCAATCTTCGCACCCGCGCTATGCTTCTTCGGCCAGCTTATCCTCAAGACGCTCAGACACTGCCTTCACAGACGCCTCCCCATGCGCTTCGTCTGTCCGGCTGGTTCCAGCGGCCTGGCGTATGCTCAGAATCTCGCCCGTCTGCGCTTTCTGCCCCGCTCGGCGAGCCGGTGTTTATTCCAAAGCCTTCCACGCTGCTCAAGGCCTGGCTCCCGTGATTTCCCGGCTTATAACATCGAATGTAGCTAAACCCTAGCTCCATTTTATTTTTACTTTTTCTCTCGCTTGGGGACGCCATTCCCTAGTTTTTCTTCCGATTTATTTCTTTAATTTCTTTGTCATTTGGAGATCCTAGAATATAGATTCAAGAAGCTATTTACTTCCATTTCAATCAGATGTTCAATTTCTTCCCATTTCAATTCTATTCCTTGTTCTTATTTAATGATTTCTTCTTGTTGATTTATATTGCTTTGATTTATTATTCGCTTTCGCTTAATTTCTCTTGTTTGTTGATCGATGTATGATTTATTTGCAATTAGATTTAGATTGTGGCTCGACAAACCCCATGAATCGATCGCTATCGCTTGTTTATCGCTGCTTTTACCGCTTTAATAGTTTATCAACTAGGATGACAACTCTGTTTAGTTTTATTGCTTTATTAGTTTAGCTCGGATTGACAACCCTAGCTTAGGATGCTGTTTATTTCAGATTTGATTTCTACATGTTTCAAACCCCTGCTGGGTATTAGAATGTTTAGATTTAATCGTCAGCGAGACACTAACAATGGCCTGCTAAGTTTTCCTTGAGAGACACTCAGGTTAACTTTCCCTACTACTACACCTCATTCGATTGTGAGTCAATTAAGAGTATACTTGATCAAAACAACTATGCAAACTATCTAACCCGTAATGCCCACGCACGAGACACCTCAAGAGCATG
The DNA here is from genome assembly GCA_036937905.1 of Salvia rosmarinus. Classification (NCBI taxonomy): domain Eukaryota; kingdom Viridiplantae; phylum Streptophyta; class Magnoliopsida; order Lamiales; family Lamiaceae; genus Salvia; species Salvia rosmarinus. The sequence continues at coordinate 7,405 of JAODLM010000812.1, forward strand.
CAAGCCTACATGCACAAGCTATGATCTAGATGCATCGTGCATACTAAAGGCAAGCTAGGACTACTCCAACTCGCCCACACCAATCGATTATTTAGGTGGGACACCACACCTTAATCCAATTATTACTTGCAACCTCCCTTGCCCACTATGTTATTCGGACCAACACACCGAGTTTGTTGCTTATATTGCTCAGACCTAGTGCTTCGAAACACACGCATGCATCGTAATGCCCTACTTAGACCTCTCGAGTTATATTAATCATGCTCACTGGTTATACCCAAACCATAAAAAAGACTTAGCCGCACATAAAATAAACAAACACGCAAGCTTAATCGAGACCATCATGAAAAGAAACAACTTACTATTACTTCGAATGAAATAAACGTGTCAAAGTGCCGCCAACAAACATAATAAGTGCTTAATAAAAGAGTTTTCCCAAGGACTTAATGTAGTGGTGTGTGGTTCGTGAGAAGGAACAGAAAATGCAATAATGATAATGATGTCGATGATGATACACAGTCGCGATTCATCCTATATTTATAGGCCTATGAGAGATCGGCGACGATTATGGCCTATGGGCTGATAACCCTTGGTTTCCTTGTTGATCAGCATTGTTTCCTGCCTGCATCGGATTTGAGGATCTCCTCCCTCGCGGATTCGTATCATCGCGATCTTTTTCGGATTTTGGGATCTATCCCGATCCGCGCTCTTGCTCATCACGGGTTGTTCTTTATCCGCATCTCTTACCCAGCCTCTCTCTCTCTCTCTTCTCTTCTTCATTCTTTCTTCTCTCTTTCGCTCTTCTTCACTCGCTTGCCCATTAGCAACCTTGAGATTGAACTCATGTGATTTGTGCGAGGTCACTGTTGTAACAACCATTGCTTGGACGCCCTGACCGCGAGCTAAGCTCCTGTGCCCTCTGGATGCAATAGTATCTCGCCGTCTCATGTAAGTTTTCACCCAGAGCTCTTTTCTCGCCATGCCCCTCAGTACAGCTTTGTCCTCCTGCACACAAACACAACAAGAAAGACACAAAAGACTCGATCTAGACAGACAAAAGAGCACAAACTTGGGCTCGCTACTTCTACGAAATTCTCAAGATACGGTTAGATCGAGCCTTCGCTTCCGTGAGAATATATTCATTTAATCGAAGGTTTTTGGAATGAGAAATATTATAGACACGGTTTTAATCTAGGCGAGAAGAAAGAAACTCAAAACTTTAAAGATGTGTAGATTTTCGTAAAACTTAAAATATTATTTCAATTCACTCATCTCGGTGGTTTTACAATAAAAACAAACGACTTTTTTATAAGCGAAAACAAACGAAGTCTCAACTTATGGTTAGATGTCTCTAGCTAGAAATGACATCTTATCAATAGAGAACGACTCTTTAACAAGCATGATAAGACTAAAGTTATCTAAAGATGATAAATTTTACACGACATATATCTATTAAAAGAAAATATGAATTTTTTTTACAAAAGTGGTGGAAAATTATATATATATATATAAGGAGAGAGAGAGAGATCATATGGAATAGATATATGTGAGAAATGAGAATAAATTTCAGCCTTAAATAAGTTAGATCTATGGTCTAGATTTATTTATATAAATGCTATGATTATCGAACGACGTATACGATTTAGTATAATTTCGATTTAAAAATAAGAGATAAGATATGGTAGTTCTTAAATTCACGGTTTACATAATTAAATGGATTGTTATGATTTTTATCTATATACATTTGAATACTGAATTGCTATATACAAATAAATAAAACATTGCAGTAATACAATTCGCGACAATGGAGAATCTAGGTTTGCTTATGATTCTTTTTAATTTCTATTACAATTTTTATGTTATTACAACAGATTATGTTCGACGATCCATATTGATGTTTATTGTCAGATATGTAACGTCGATTTGAGATTTATTTTGATTTTTACATCTTCATTCGTTTTACTTTTGTCCGTATTTGTATAGAGTATCAGATAAACTATTGTTTTCATTCGTATTGTTTGTAATGTAAATAATTTCATGGTTGAATAATCAACATAATAAGAAAATTTTAAGATAAAATATGCCTTTTGTATAAACCAATAGTATAATTTTATCAATGTTGTATTTTCTTTTATCGATGTAAATATACCTCAATGTAACGTGGATCTAGTTCATCATCCAAATGATTTTAATGGTATGTTTCGTTGTATTATGGTTTTGAAGATATTTTTTTATTCGAAATTCATTATCGTTGAGTTTACTTTAAACCTAATTAGTTCACTTTAATAATGGATTTTGAAACCGTTGCTTTTCATTTATTGCATATTTCAGATAATATTACATATCCGTTTTATATGTTATTGACATTAAATCAAACTCGATTACTCATAAATTATATTCAAAAGTTATAAAGAATGTAATAGTTATTGTGTTAATATCTTATATTACATTAACTCGATATAATATAATGTTGCATTAATTTATACAATGTATAGCACAATATATGATATACATAGCACACAACATATATAATGTTGATTACACATTTAAGATACGCTAATGAAACGAAGGTATACTTATCAAGATATAATGTCAGTACTTAATGTATTATATAACATAATATGTTATTTATATAGCACATTATATATCAACCACATATTGAATATATTAAATTAAACGAACAACATCGATCGTGAATAATAATGCATTAATTAATATTTTATATAGATAATATGTGATATTAATAGATATGCTATATATATATATATTATAATTATATATATCTATAATGTTGAGTACTTATTTTAATATAATAAAACAAAAGATATACTTCTCAAGATATATTGTTGCACTAATTAATATATTATATAGCACAATACGTATTATATATAGCACATTATATCTATAAAATATTATGTCAATATTTACGATATCCACACGCCCAATTCCCGAGGAAGGCACTGATGCCGGGTGATTAGGTAAGAGAAGCGGGAAGGATACATATAATCATGATAAGAAGATGACCATGAAATCGCAAGATCTCCTCTATAACTAGATCATATCCTAGGGTAGGTACAAACAATCCACCAAGTAATAATATCGATAACATAACCTCGTAAAACATGATCTGGTTTATTATAAGTAATGCAAGAAAGCAAAATAGCATTACATCCTCGTCAACTAGATCGGTAACCACGCAGCATGCTCGACGGCATCACAGCTAGATAATATAATAAATCTTGTTCCCAATCGTAAAGCAAATAAGACAAGAGTACATCAATATCGTAGTACGATATAACACAACATCGCTGAAGCATAGCATGAAGAACCCGCAGCCCACCTCGCCGCCGCCTCAAATTCTCCTCCATCTGTGAAAAGATTTAAAGAGTTCAGTGAGTACTAGCGCACTCACCGGGTTTTATCATAAATCAAAAGAATCAGAGGTCGTTTAGAGCACTTACCTTAGAAGGTTTTAAAACGAAACCACTTCTAAGTAAGCAAAATAGATTTTCATTTTTCACCGATCCGTTATTATCATATTCCCATCATAGAACCATGAACCACGGCTCGGAATGTATCCCGCCAGCCCATCACACATATCTATTCGCCCCACATATCCAGTCCACGCCCAACGTATCCAGCCTAATCTTGGACCTCGTGGTCAAACTCCGTAACCATAACCACCTCATTACCATTTCCGTGGATCTGGGTCATCCTCTGTAACCATAACCACGTGTTCGGGTCTATCCCTTATGATCAATACTCAAGACGGTGATCAACCCACCAGATAGAGATCCGTGCACAACCATGATAGAACCATATTCGATCGTAGAACAAATAATTTCACAAAACATTTTACGCCAGACATGTTTTATTTTGAAATATCGAGTAAATAACTCAAAATAAGCATATATAACCCAACCCGAATGCATTTAAAACGCCAACCGAGATATCTACGGATCCGATGACTTCACCGATCGACCGGTAGGTACCGTAACAAGACGGAACAACTTTTGGGGTCACTTCCCACAAAGCAAAGCAACAACGTGATCCAAACGACACGATCGAAAGCAAAATTAGGGTTTTCGACTTTCTCGAACCCACATTTGGCACCTCCGGTTTTCAAATCAACTCGATGCGTAAGGAAATATATTCAGTGGCATCAAGACCTATAATAGGGTACCTTCAAAATATGCATGCATGCAAGTCGACTCAAATCTTAGCGAAACAAGAAAATTCAAAATCGATGCTATCCTCGATCTAGATAAACCATCCAAAATCGATGCATGAAAATGGAAACATAAGCAATATGCATAACGAAGAACATGAAATGACAAACGACGCTGAAATGGATAACCCGGCATGTATTTCCTTTAGAAAACTCAAGCAACGGAAAACATCCCGACATACGTAAACGCTAAAAACAGAAAACGGAATCGGTATTTTAGTAGAACGCATAGCCCTAACTCAAAACCTAAAGGACCCAGAGCCAGCAGGTCCTGCTGACCACCAAACGGCGGCCAAGAGGGGCGACGGCATGGCTTGGCGAAATGGTCGGGCCCGTCCGTTCGCCCGTCCCTTTAGAATCCCGAGTTCTATGCTATACGATCTACTAAAAGGCGGAATCAAAACAAGAAAAGGACAAAAATAGAAAAACGGGCTGCCCGGGGGGTGGTTGATCGGCGGTGGTGGCTCGGCAGCAGCGCAATGGCGCCGCCGGAGCCTCCCTACCGATCCCCACTCCTCCAAATAGCTTTCCGCGGCGTAGACTGAGCGCTCGGCTCTTCGTAAACACAGAGAGAAGGAAATAAGCGTTGAAAATGAAGGCCCTAGCCTCCTATTTATAGGAAAAAGGGTCATGCTTCATTAAGCAAGCGTCCTTTTCGAAAACGCAAAACCGACGCAACTTTTGCAAACGGACTCAAATTTAGCAAACTTGGTACCTATGGACACTAAATAAAATACGGACACAATGACTATAAACAAGATATGCTTTAAAAGACCAATGAAAAGTCCGGTTTTCGATAACTTCCTGAGTGCCAAACCTTCATGGGTGGTCGAAAACTCGTATACTTAGTGTCTATGAATTAAACATAAGACACCTTCATAACGCCCGAGGTTTCGTGACGGTCGATCACCAAACAAAAGTCAACCTTTTGACCTTTCTCAAAAAACGTGCCATGCAAAATGTGCTTAAAAAGACGGGTATTACATCCATCCTCCTAGAAAAATTTCGCCCTCGAAATTTCAAACACGTGGAGAAAAAACTGTGGTCTTGAGCCCCGAACTGTCTTCCAACTCCCACGTAGCCTTCCTCCTCTCCGTGGTGATTCCACAACACCTTCACCAATGTAATCGCTTGTTCCTCAATTCCTCGACTTCGCTCCAAGATAGCCACCGCTTTTCTTCATAACTCGATCCCGAGCAAGAACCACTGTCATGCTTGATCACGTGTTTTAGGTCGAACACGCATTTCTCACCGAAACGTGAAACACGCCATGAACATCTCCAATGCTAGGCGGCAAAGCTAACCTATAGCAACGGGCCTATTCTCTCAAGAACTTCGAAGGTCCAATGAACCTCGGTCAGAACTTACCTCGCTTCCCAAACGAACGACTCTCTCTCGTCGGGAAACCTTATGAAAACGCTGATCTCGATCATGAATCAAGATCCGACGACGCTTGTCGCATAGGGACTTCGCCGCCCCGAGCTTCCTTGATCCTTCGCTGATCCGATCGATAACCTCGACCGTCCTTGAACCATCTCGTCCTAACATCTTCCTCTCGCCCACTTCATCCCAACAAAGTGGCGATCGACACTTCCTTCCGCATAACGCTTCATGGGAGCCATTCCTATGGTGGCCTCGATAACTATTGTTATAGGCAAACTCTACCAAAGGTAGTATCTCTTCCCACTTCCTCCTCTCGTCGGGCCACGATCGCCGCAGACGTCTTCCAAAACCCGAATCGTTCTTTTCCGACCGATCGTCCGCTTGAGGATGGAATGTTGTACTAAGATTCACTTGGTCCCCACGGCTTCCCCGCACTCCTCCAAAACCTCGACGTGAACCTCGGTCACGATCCGACGTAATCGATACGGGCACACCATGTAACAAGACGATTTCTTCGACGTAAAGTCGAGCAAGCTTATCTAACCCGCACGCCATCCGAATCGGTGAAGAAATGAGTCGACTTCGCCGCCTATCAACGACAACCCATATAGCGGTGTTTCCTCTCACGACCTTGGAAAACTCACCACAAAATCCATACCGATATGATCCCATTTCCATTCGGGATTGGTAGCGGTTGCAACAATCCCGACGGACGTCATGTACAGCTTTCACTGGTCGACAAGCCAAACATCGCTCCACAAACGCTGCCACATCCTTTTTCATCCCTTCCCACCAAAAGTTCCTTTTAAGGTCTCAGACATTTTGGTGCTTCTGGATGAGTCAGTATACGGTGCCTCATGAGCTTCACTCATGATTTTATCTCTCAATTCCTATCGAGTGGCACACATAACCTTCCTCGGAATAGTAGCGTTGTCCTCCGCCTCAGAAACCCTTGCTATCTTCGATCCTTGCTTTCAAACGCATCTTCTCGTGAATTCATCTCCTCGTCGCACTCACGATGGCTTCTCATCGACCCATCCTTCTTCGACGAAACGTAATCGGGCGCCCCCTCTGGCGACACGCTAGGTCGGATAAAACCTAGATCCAACGACCTCCGCAATCGCGCTTTCGCTCTTGCAATTCTTTATGTGCCATTCGTATGGTGCCTTTGATATCGGGCGCTGCTCTCGGTTCCGCATCAATAGTGAATTCCACTTGTCTATCAGCGGTAAACCCGGCAAGTCCTGAAACACGTCCGGATATTCACACACCATCGCTCTCTCGCAATCGCTTGCATACCGTTTATCGTGCTCGTCAAACTTACCAAGAAAGTTTGACAGCCTTCCTTCATGATCATCCCATCGCCTTCAAGGTCGAGATCATTGCACGCAAACGCCTATCCTTACGCCGGAAACAAACTTCCACTCCTTCGGCTGTTCGAAAAGCAACTTCTCTCGATACAACGATAGTTGTCGTGCTTTTCCAACCAATCCATGCTAAAGATGACATCAAATCTTCCATTCCGATGACATGCAAATCGACAAAGACTTTCTCGCTCACGATTTCTACCTCCGTTCTCGGCATATCTCTTTGCCTTTAGCACTTCCCGACGGGATGCTAATTTGTGGTACTGTGATTTCTTGGTACCAAACCCAACCTCTCACACGCGATCTCGAAATGAAAGAATGTGAGGCTCTCAGATCAAACAAAGCGAAATGGGTACATCACTCATATGGATTATACCGCAGATTTCCGTGAGCTGAGCTTTCTTCGATTCAGCGTATGACACCTTGCTTGCTGCGGTGGCCTTTGATTTGTTGGCCTAGGGTGACCTCCTCGCTCCGTTGTTTGTCCTCGGCGAGCATGATTACGCTCATGAGCCGGATGCTCGCCATCGGCGGCTGCACCGCCGGCCTCCTAACGGACAATCTCGAGCGAATGTCCAGATTTCTTAACGATAGCACTCGGTGCTACCTTGCTCGCATCGCGAAATGATTCCTTCGCATTTACGCACCAAGGTTTTTCCACCGCCGCACGGGTTGGAAATTCCTTCCCAAGGTCGCTTTCTCTCTTGAATGCCTTGATTCCTTGGAATCATTGGACGCTCGTTCCTCGAACACCGATCGCCTTTCCTCGATCTTCCCATTTCCTCTTACCTCTTCCTCCGCCGATAGTTGTCCGGTGGCATCGTTTTTCCGGGCAACATCGACTCAATGTTTAATGCCCGGTTCAAGGATCGCGATACGCCGATCTCCCTCGATCGACGAGCAAATTCGATCTACGGTCGTCCTCTCTCGAACTCGCTCATCTGGCGAATTTCAAGTGCCGACCAGTGCACGTAGTATAACGTGATGTATTTATTGAACGAGCGATCGTACTCGGTGACCGTCATTCTCCTCGACGAAGATTCCGTAACTCGTTATTTTCTCTCCTCAGAACACCGTGCACGCATTTTCCATGAGTTCTTCCTCGAAATCTTCCCACGATACCTTGCCCACCGTCCCGGTGTTAGGTCCTTCTCACGATTCCCACCGTAAATCAGCCTCGTCGGTTAGGCGAAAGATCGCGCAATTCAGCTTTTTCGCTTCTTCGCCCGATGTATTCAAGATCCTTTCGGTGGATCGATCCAGTTCTTATGCGTCGATCGGTTCGCCGAGACCGAGCGAACGGGGATTACACTGCGAAACTCTCGATCGCATGCCGGCGAACCAAAGGTGGTTCTTGGGCTTCTTCCACATTATTGTTCCTCCGATTCCTTGTTCTCGGCATTACTGCATCGACGTTTAAAACATTAGAAACGCTTTCGCATAGATAACCTGTATCATCGCATAACATATATCATCACCCATATCACATATCATCACATATACCACATATCACGCACGCATCACATATAATCATGCAATCTCATCAACATATCATCGTTATGCATTTCACATAACATTACCATCACACATCACGTAGATCATATATCATCATGGCATAGCTCATATCACATATAAGCATCAAACATAAAACATCATCATGAGGCGGCGTTAGTATCGAGAATATTCGATGTCCATGAAGGATCACAAAATACAAGATCAAGGTATGTCGACCGAAAAGGTCGGATGTGAGCAAAAGAATCGACTCGGTCATTTGTCAAAAGATGCCACTGTCCACGCTTCTAGCGATTCTGCATGATCACATCGTACATACCGACTACCTAGATCCTCGTCCTCCATATCCATCCACTATTCCCTTTCGTCCCAGCGGTTCCATTCTCGCCTTTCCTCATCCTCTCTTTCCTTCCTATCGTGGCTTGAATTGCCGCCGCCGTTGAAAGCGATCCCGCATGGAAGCAAGCCTCGTGGGTATGATCCCGTCCAAGCCGTGCCACGATTGCACGAGTGTCGGTGAAATTTGTGCACGAGTCCTCGCTCGGTGCTTGCCTTCCTCAATGTGCTGACCATCGTAGTCATGGCTATCCGGATTACGGGTCCTCCAGAATCCTCACTATCCTCCTCGTTCTCATCCGGGTCCTCCTCTTCCTCGTAGTCGTCTTCCCGGATGCCACCGACACGCGGTGGCATGAAGATCCCGATCTAAGTTTCTTCCTCGCCATCGTCGGACGGACAATATCTCTCGTCCCGGAAGTTCACGCCTCAAAGTCGTTCCGGGTCCTCCGGAAGGTAAGGATCGTCGATGGAGGTGTAGTGGCGGTGTATCTGTTGCAGATCGGTGATCGCTCGAGCGATGGTTGTTCTCCCAACGGCTCTTGAGAACATCATCCCTATCATCGATCTCGATCGGTCCTCGGGTGTCTCGCAACCACATCCTCCTCGGATGGTATACCTCGGTGGTCTGCCCACCGCCTCCATACTCGAGCAAATAACTTAGTAAAGTCTAAGGTAAGGTGCCTCGTGATAGGATCCCGCCTAAACAACACATGTCCTTGCTTTCTAGCCCACGATCGCCATCCCGCTTGTAGCCTTTTCGATCATCCGATAGTAGGCCTCAGATTCGACACTTTCCCACCGTCTCTAACCTTTCTCCATAACCCAACAAATCTTCCTGTAAATACTCCCAATGGCTCATGAATATTCCGGGTACATTCCACGAATTTACTTGATATGCTCATCCATTCGTGAGATCTTAACCAACGTTATGCGGGCCATCAATATCCATAAACCTACATGTTAGTTCACCATAAAACAACAACAAATATTCACGTTTCCTTTACCATCCCAGTCATCTGGGTAATCATGTCTCATACACATGTTCATTTCAACACATATCTATATCAATATCGATATTTATCATAATAATCACGTAAGCAAATACAGGATTCACTTACAAGCACTCGTTTATCAAAATAAACAAGATTTTCGATCAACAACATATTGCTATGTAAACACATAGACTTACATCAACCATACGTGATCACATTAATCACATCATATCATATAAACGATTTTCATATCACAGCCACACCGGCCTTTCCGTCTCATCAACAATCACTTCCACATCCACATCACCATCCAACCATACCTCATCCACATCACGTTTACATCGCGTAAACTCTTACCAGGCCAAAGCACATGAAACCAAGATCATATCAAGCTCACATAGCCACATAAAGCATCAAGAAATAAACACATACCTCATCCCTTTAAAGGAGGGGTAGACGGTGGTGAGGGTAGTCAGACTGATGAACAGTTTAGAAGAACAAGTTCTAAACACTCAATTTCAAGAACGTACAAGATATAAAGCAAATGAACTGCTTTGATATCAAACAACATGAACACATACCCAAAGGAAAAAGCGCTCGATACAAGTCGGTATCGAGATAACAAATAGATGTCGGGGCGAAGAACATCGCTCGATACCATGCCGGTATCGATAACTTAGATACCCAATGCCGGAAGGCGCTGCGATACCATGTTGTCACCCTAATTCCCGAGGAAGGCACGGATGCCGGGGGTGTGATTAGGGTGGGGTTAAGCGGGGAAGAAGGGATACATATAACATACGATAAGAAGATGTGACCATGAAATCGGGCAAGATCTCCTCTATAACTAGGACATATCACGAGAGGGAGGGTGCAAACAATCCACCAATGTAATAATATCGATAACATAACCTCGTAAAACATGATCTTGGTTTATTATAAGTAATGCAAGAAAGCAAAATAGCATTACATCCCGTCAACTAGATCGGTCAACCACGTAGCATGCTCGTATCGAGACTCACGCGAGAATAACATAATAAATCTTGTTCCCAATCGAAAAGCAAATAAGGGACAAGAGTACATCAATATCGTAGTACGTATATAACACAACATCGCTGAAGCATAGCATGAAGAACCCGCAGCTCCACCGCCTCGCCGCCTCCGAAATTCTCCTCCATCCGTGAAAAGATTTGAAAAGAGTTTGGGGTGAGTACTACGCACTCGGTGGGGTTTTATCATAAATCGAAAAGAATCATGAGGTCCGTGTTTAGAGCACTTACCTTAGAAGGTTTTAAAGCGTAAATCCACTTCTAAGTAAGCAAAATAGATTTTTCATTTTTCGATGCGATCGGGTTATTATCACATTCCCGTCATAGAACCATGAACCACGGCTCGGAGCGTATCCCGCCACCCATCACACGACATCTATTCGCCCGGAACATATCCAGCGGCCCACGCCGGATCGTATCCAGCCGGCTAACTTCGATGTGGACCTCGGGGTCAATCCCGTCGTAACCATAACCACCTCATTACCATTTCCGTGTGGACTTCCGGGTCTATCCTCTCGTAACCATAACCACGTGTTCGGGTCTATCCCCTTATGATCAATACTCGAGATGGTGATCAACCCACGAATAGAGATCCGTGCACAACCATGATAGAACCATATCTTGGATCGGAGAACGATAATAATTTCACAAAACATTTTACGGCGCATATGTTTTATTTTGAAATATCGTAGTAAATAACTCAAAATAAGCATATATAACCCAACCTGAGCAGACGAAAAACGCCAACCGAGATATCTACGGATCCGATGACTTCACCGATCGACTTTGGTAGGTACTTGGTAACAAGGCGGAACAACTTTTGGGTCACTTCCCACAAAGCAAAGCAACAACGTGATCCAGCGACGATCGTAGCAAAATTAGGGTTTTCGACTTTACGAACCCACATTCGGCACTCTCGGGTTTTCAAATCAACTCGATGCGAAGGGAAATATATTCAGGCATCAAGACTATAATAGGTACCTTCAAAATATGCATGCATGCAAGTTGACTCAAATCTTAGCGTGAAGAAGCTTGAAAATCGATGCCTATCCTCGGATCTAGGATAAACCATCCAAAATCGATGCATGAAAATGGAAACATAAGAAATATGCATAAAGACGAACATGAAATGACAAATGACGTTGAAAATGGATAACCCGGGCATGTCTTCCTTTAGAAAACTCAAGCAACGGAAAACATCCCGACATGCGTAAACGCAAAAACAGAAAACAAAATCGGTACTTTAGTAGAATGCATAGCCGGAACTCAAAACCTAAAGGACCCGCAGCCAAAAGGTGGCCTTGACCGCAAACGGTGGCCAAGAGGGCGGCGGCTGGCAACAAGGCGGCGGTTTGGCGAAATGGCGGCCTCCCGTTTCTCGCCCGTCCCTTTAGAATCCCGAGTTCTATGCTATACGATCTACTAAAAGGCGGAATCAAAACAAGAAAAGGACAAAAACAGAAAACGGGCTGCTCGGGGTGTGGTTGATCGGTGGTGGTGGCTCGATAGCGGTAGAATGGCGCCACCGTGCCTCCCGGCCGATCCCAATCCTCCGGCCTTAGTGGCGTGCACTGAGCTGCTCGGCTCTTCCGTAAACACAGAGAGGCGAAGGAAATGAACGTTGAAAATGAAGGCCTAGCCTCCTATTTATAGGAAAAGCGAGGGTCAGCATCTTTCTTGTAATGACCTTTTTCAAAAAGCAAAAACCGACGCAACTTTTGCAAACGGACTCAAATTTAGCAAACTTGGTACCCATGGACACGAAATAAAATACCGGACACAATGACTATAAACAAGATATGCTTTAAAAGACCAATGAAAAGTCCGGTTTTAGATAACTTCCTGGTGCCAAACCTTCATGGGTGGTCGAAAACCCGATACTTAGTGTCTATGAATTCGTCATAAGACACTCTTCATAACGCCTGAGGTTTCGTGACGGTCGCATCACCGAAACAAAAAGTCAACCTTTTGACCTTTTCTCAAAAAACGTGCCATGCAAAACAGAAGCTTAAAAAGACGGGGTATTACAATATCAAATGAAACAAATATATAATGGTCAGTATATAACGTTGCATTATTTTATATATTGTATAGCATATTATTTGACATACATAGCACAAGATGTATATCTATAATGTTGAGTACTTATTTTTGATATAATAAAAAACAAAAGATATACTTCTCAGTTTATATTGTTGCACTAATTAATATATTATATAGCACAATATGTATTATATATATAGCACATTATATCTATAAAATATTGTGTCAATATTTACGATATCAAATTAAACAAATATATAATGGTCAGTATATAACGTTGCATTATTTTATATATTGTATATCATATTATTTGACATACATAGCACAAGATGTATATTTATATTGTTGTTTATATATTATATTAAAGATACTGACATATTTATGCTTTGTAATCATCCTTTTTCATTTCAGATTTGGGTTATAATCAGCAAAATTCGGATGAACTTCATATTCCAAATTGTCCTAATGGTATGAAACCGTATATTGGAAAGATTTTCAGAACTTTAAAGAATGGAGAACAATTTTATCGTGAATATTCTGTCGCATGTGGGTTTGAAGCGCGTTTGTCTACTGTAGTAAAGGGCGATGATGATACAATTGTTTGGCGTTATATTGTTTGTAACAAAGAGGGTATTAAAAATATTGATTTGAGTGCTGCAAGAAAAACACAATCTACTTGTAAAAAACGCATGAGGATGTCTACTAGATCAGGATGCATGGCGCATATCGTATTTCATTTAGATGCTGTTGTTGGTTATGTGGTATCGAATTTTATTGAAGGTCACAATCATGAGATGGTGTCAGAAAGTTTCAAACATCTTATGAAGTGTAACAAAAAGATTAATCCTGCACATGAAATGATAATTGCTAAATGCAGGAGGGCAAACATAGGGCATATGCGATCATTCAGACTTTTTAAGGAGCTTGTCGGTAGTTTTGAGTATATTGGTTGTACTAATATTGAGTTTAAGAATTATGCACGTGATATGAGGGCGTTTGCTAATGGAGTAGATTGTGAAATTTTATTACAGAAGTTGGAACGCAAACGTGAGTTTTGTAATGGTTTTACGTTTGAGCACATTGTGGATGAGCTGAAGCAAGTTAAGAGTCTTTTTTGGGCAGACTCAATATCCATTGAAAATTATCATATTTTTGGCGAAGCTGTGTCATTTGATGCTACCTATTCCACTAATAGGTTAGTATAACAGTTAAATAGTGTTATTAAGTTATAAATGTATTTCATATTTAATGCATTATCTATTGCTTAGTATATATATGTATATATATGTGTTTAAGAATGATTTATTTCATAGTATATCTATAATTATATGCAACACATTGTTACTGTTTGTTATACAGTTTTTAGAACTATTGAAGTATTCATTATATTTGTTATTTATGTTCATATATTAGGTACAAAATGATTTTTGCGCCATTCACAGGCAGAGATAATCATGGTAAGTGTGTGACGTTTGGTGCTGGGTTGCTAACCAGAGAGGACTTTGAATCTTATTCGTGGTTGCTTACTAAATTTGCTGAATGCATGAAAACTCCTCCTAAGATGTTGATAACTGATGAGGATCCAGCATTGCAAAAGGCGATTGCAGAAGTTCTTCCGACCACACGTCATAGATTTTGTATGTGACATATATTGCTCAAAGTTACAGAGAAGATTCCCTCAACTTTAAATGATGATTCAGAATTCAAGCAAAAGTTTAACAACATTGTTTGGTCAGAGCTTCATGAACCCGATGCTTTTGAGATTCAACGGAATGAAATGATTGATGAGTACGATTTGTCGGGTCACAAGTGGTTTGGTAAGCTTTTTTCTATGCGTTCATATCGGATACCAGCATATTTTAGAGATTTTTCTATGAGTGGTTTGTTTAAGATAACTTCTATTTCTGAGAGCGAAAACAACTTCTTCCTGCAATATCTTAATCCTAACTCGGATTTGGCTGAGTTTTATATGCATTATGAGAGTGCTCTTGATGCGTAGCGCAATACACATGATAAATTAAGCTTCAAAGATGAAACTGGTATCCCTGATGTTAAAACACATTTTCCTATTGAGCGTCATGCAACGGTTGTGTATACGAATAGTTTATTCGTTAAGGTACAAGCTGAGATTGAAAGTGCTTTACATGAGTGTCGTATATTGTCTATTATTGATCAACCTGATTTGGTGTGTTACGTAGTTGTTGACAATGATGGTTGCAAATTTGAAGTTGCACATATTGGTTCTGATGATTCATTTTCATGTTCAACATGAACATGAAAACAATTCTGGAAAAGTATATATGTCGTCGTTGGACCAAGTTTGCATGTTATAATGCTACCAGAGAACACAAGAACAATCATTATTCCAATGGTAATAGACTTAATGAGTTATTCTCTGAGACATGTAAATGCATTGGTTTAGTTGATGGTGATCCGGAAAGAAGCGCACAACAGTTGGATATACTTAAAGAAGCTAGATCTGCATTTGCATTATGTGATGATGACAATGTGGCTGATAAAGGCAAAGAGGGTATGTTTGAGAAGTATTATGGTTCAGCTAAACCGTCGCAGGTAAGATTACATCCACCACCGTAGTTAGTACTAAAGGCGGCAAACATGAGAAAATCTAATAGGAGAAGGCCATTGCGAACTTCTATCGTCGAAGAGACTTTGTCGTAAATGTAATACATCGACTAATCACGATTCGAGGAATTGTGGGGTGAGCAAAATACCGAAATCCGAATATCCGATCCGAACCAAACCGAAATTTAAAATTCGGTTCGGATTTTTCGGATTTTTGGTTCGGATTGGATTGACATTTTTCAAAATTTGGATTTTCGGATCGGATCGGTTCGATTTTTAATCCGAAAAAATCCAATCCTAATTATATATAAATTATATATAATAATAATATTTTATTTAAATATTTTAAATCTAATATAAATATATATAAGAATTAATAAAAATTGGTTTCGGTTTTTGGATTTTCATAATTTGGATTTTTCGTTCGATTCGGATATTCTTATAGAATTTTCGGATTTTCGGTTCGGATTTTCGGATTTTCGGTTCGGATCGGATTGTTTTCCTCTCAAAATTCGGATTATCGGTTCGGATTAGGCAAAAATCCGAACCGAAATCCGAATACTCACCCCTAAGGAATTGTCCGGAGAATAACAAGTCTTAGATTTTGAAAACATATATTCAGTTTTTTTTAGCATAGGTATGCTATACTATCATTTGATATTGTATTGTATAAGGTTGATTTGAAACATTTTTGCTATTGTATAACATTTTTAATTTTTATTCAGTTTCTATAGTTTGCCTTGTTTTTTTTTGACAACATATTTGAAGTAACAACATCGCAAACTATTTTTTGATGCATTTTTAGTATTTAATATATAACTAATATATGCTAATATTATTTACAAAATAAAGTATCAAGGTATGCAACATATTATACTGATTATTATATGTTTGATTTGTTAGGTAGATTAAATATATATTTTACTATATATATCAAATGTTATATTTATTGTAAAATGTGCTACATAATGTATCATATAATTTAAAGATATATACTGAGCAGTATATTTTTGTTTCATTTGATATTTTAAATATGAAATCAACATTATATATATATCATATGTTATGTATATCACATAATATGCTATATAATATATCAGTTAATGCAACGTTATATACTGATCAGTATATGTTTTTTTCATTTGATATAGTATATATTTACACAACATTATATATATACAACTTGTGCTATTTGTATATCACAATTTTAAACATTTTTGCTATTGTGTAACAATTTTTATTCAGTTTATACAGTTTGCTTTTTTCTTTTCTTTTTTGCATTTTTTGGCAAAATTTTTGAAGTAACAATATTGCAAACTATTTGTTGATGCATTTTTAGTATTTAATATATAACTAATATCTGCTAATATTATTTATAAAATAAAGTATCAATATATGCAACATATTATACTGATTATTATATGTTTGATTTGTTTGGTAGCTTAAATAAGTATTTTACTATATATATATCTAGTGCTATATTTATTGTAAAATGTGCTACGTAATGTATCATATAATCCAAAGATATATACTGAGCAATATTTTTCGTTTCATTTGATATTTTAAATATGTAATCAACATTATATATACATCATATGCTATGTATATCACATAATATGCTATATAATATATCATTTAATGCAACGTTATATACTGATCAGTATATATTTTTTACAGAATGATAGTATATATTTGCACAATATTATATATATATATACGTCTAGTGCTATGTATATCAAATATTATGCTATATAATATATATATGAATGCAACGTTATATACTGATGAGTATATTTTTCTTTTAATTGATATTGGAAAAGTTTTGAATGATTTTCTTGAACATGCAAAGGAAATGGACGGTTAATGTATGTTTATTTACTGAATATGGAATAAAAGGCAAAGAAAAGGGACGGTTGTGCATAATTAATGTTGATATCGGTAGTTGTGTAAAAGTAAATGAGATCTTTTTGAAAGATATATTAAAGGGATAGATTGTACACGAGAATTTTGGTAGGATTTGTACCGTCCTTGAAAATCTACATGCAATAATGGGCAGTTTTTTTTTTCAATATTAACCCTTACACGTTTTTGATACAAAATATGTAGGATTTTTAAGACAAAATCTTGTACGTCCGTATTTTTTGAATCAATGATTGAGATACTTTCTTATTTTTTATACATATATCTATTCTCACCATAACCCCTCCCATTAAACCACATAAAGAAAATAGAAAATATATACCAGATAGAGCTCACACAGAACTCTTATGATGAAGAAACAGGGACGGAGCCTTCGTTTCCAGACAATATGTTCAGCGGAATTGAAGGATTTTTTTTATATGGAATGGGATATATTATGTAGCTCTAAGGATTGGTATAGAATTTATGATTGGTAAAAGAGTAAGAAGGCTGAAAACTTAACAACACATGTTTTTGTTTTCAGAAAGCTCAAGGGTTTATTGCTTAAATGATTTCTGATTGTTTTTACAACGGAAGGATTGCTTATTTATAGCAAATATATGGTGCTATCTACCAATTCTAAAAAGACATCATACCTATCTAATGACATCATACCTATTCTACCAAATTAAATAGACGTTATATCTTACTTTATTGAGACATTTACCTAATCTATCAAGCATCTTAATAATGCTTTAGTATACTTTTTTATCATCCTATCAACATTCAATATATATATATATATATATATATATATATATATATATATATATATAAAAATGGGGGTAGGGTGTGTTTTCAAGTTACACATTAAACCACGTAAGGGAAAAGAAAATATACCATATAGAGCTCACAGTAACTCTTATGATGAAGAAGCGAGGACTGAGCCTCGCTTCCGCACAATATGTTCATGAATTGAAGGATTTTTTTTTTTTTTTATATGGAATGGGATATATTATGTAGCTCTAAGGATTGGTATAGAATTTATGATCGGTAGAAGAGTAAGAAAGTCGAAAACTTAACAACACATGTTTTGTTTTCGTAAAGCTCAAAGGTTTATTACTTCTAGAGTACTTGGGATGATTTTACAATGAAAGAATGCCTATTTATAGCAAATATATCGGACAACAAATGGTGCTTACACCTATCCACCAACTAATAATGCATATTACTATTCACACTACTAAAATAATGCCTATTACTATTCACACCACTAAAATAATGCCTATTACTATTCAATTATCTACCAACTAAGGCGTAATATATGTGTAACACCTGTTTTCCTATATAATGCTTTCATATATATATATATATAATTTTTATAAAATATACTCTATTCGTCTCAATAAATATGGATCATTATATTTTAGCATGTAAATTAAGGAATATTATATTATATGTGTAAAATAGTGGGACCCACTGAATTTGAGCCACTTGTTTAGGTAATTTTTCTATTATGTGTCATTTTTGGTCTAAGAGTTCATAAAGGAAAACAAGTCACATTTATTGGGGCAGAAAGAGTATTAATTTATATATACATATATATATATATATGTATGTATTATACTTCCGTTGTCCTTAATATTTATTCATACTTTTCCTTTTTGGTACGTCTCCAATATTTATTTTTATGTTATTTATGGACACTACCCTACAACTTATTACCATCAAACACCACTTATTTATATCTTTTATCAAACATGACCACCACTATATACAACTAATTAATTTAATACTATATTAATGTGAGATCCCTTCTCCACTCACAATACATTCAACAACTTTTATTAAAAATATGTATCAAATATTCCCATGAATATAAATGGAGGACATATTGAGTATTAATTTCAAATATTTAAACTATTATAACTTATATTTAAATAATTTTTAATGATTTTTATGTCTAATAAAAGGTCTCATCGCGATCTATATAATATAAAATCAAAAAAATTAAAAAATTATCTAGAGCTTAATTTTGAAAAAGATAAAATAAAAACGAGAAAATGAAAGTAGTAAAAAATGATTATGTCAGGCGCGTCAATCACGTCCGTGCACGCGACAAGAAGATGAGCTTGTGAAATCCACTGTATGTCAGCGGAAGCTAACTTTTAACTTTGAAAGTTGAAGTACCTTTCAATTTTTCTTTGTGCCCATAGTATACTTTATTGATGTCAGTTTCCAATTTTTAAAAATTGGATTTTTCAACCATTGTAGGCAGTCTTAAGATCATAATAATCCTTTTCATCAAATGTGACTATAAAATTCATTCTTTTATCAATATAACCAAAAATTTATGACACTTGTTCTTTTGACTATATATAAAATTCCTCCTAGAAATTTTCTATTTCTTTTATTCTAAATCATATTGAATTTGTAGTTTTCTTTCCGTTCCAAACAAAGTACTATAGACCCGTGCGGGTCTAATGACAATCTTTATTATTACTAATATTATTATTTAAATTTTTTTAAAATGATTTTGAAAATAAAAAAATAAATAAATATATATATATAAAACTAGGTGAGAAATTATTATACACAAATTGAATAATATTTATGTTAAAGATAATTATTATAATCAATATATTCTAGCTAATTAATGTAATCAAGCCAATCAAGTTAATTAATTTGGCATTAAGAGGATTCTAATGATAAAAGTTAAAAATTAATTTTTACTGCCATATAAGTGACATATCAACTTTTAAAATCCACCAACTTCTTTCCATCTTTTCCTTCAACCATATACCTACAAAATCAACTTTTATATGGGTCTCATTATAATATATATTAACTTTTTTTTTAAAAAAATCTAAAACAAGAAAAAGAAAAGAAGAAGAATATGGTGGGACCCAATAAAAGCAAAAAAACTAGCTTCTAAGATGAGAAGTTCATTTCTAACTTTTTGTCATCTTTATTCCAATGGTAAATAAGTTGATTCCCAACTTTTAAGACTATATTTATTAAGGCTACAAATATATGTATGTTCACAAACCCATTATGGTCGATCACAACTATTAAAAAAGAAAAAGAAAAATAGTTTTGAGAGACCGCCTATAGTCTCTAGCTAACCGATCTCAATTTTTCTCTTTTCTTCCAATAGTGTGACAAATGTCATGATACTATTGGTTCGTTAGATTTTTTTAGATATTAAGATAAAAATCGTTATATCTTTTGTATATTATATTTAAAAAAATATCACCAAATATTTGCTTTTTCATTCTCTATAAATAGACACCAATATTGTTATAGTTATACATACAATACAAATTTATCATGTTATCTACATATAACATCAATTTCACTTTCATGAACTCAAATTTTCTTTTTTTCTTAAGGATTTTGATCGAAATTTTTTCTTAAACTCCCAAGATTATTATGATTTTTTATAAACAAATTTATTTTAATTATAATTAAATATATTTAAATTAAAAATAATAAAAATAATTAAAAATAATATGATAGTTCAATGGTTGGGTAGTCATTGATAAATTATCAAAAATAAATATAGTTGAGTGGAATATTGATGATGTAGAATAGAGAAAAACTAATTACATAATTGAAAGGTTGGATGATTAGGAATATCCTAAGGCTATGTTAATCAACAATTAGTCAACCACCCAATCATCCAACTTTTTCAATATTTAATTAATTTCTCTCTCTTTCACATCATCATTATTCCACACAACCTAATCACATCAATTTTTTATGGCTTATCAATGACCACCAAACCATCCAATCACAACCTTATTTATAATTATTTATACTTTTTAATCTAACTATAATTAATTATAATAAAAATAAATTCGTATTATAGCAAAATGCATAAAAACTCAAAAGTCACAAATGAATAAAAATAGAAAATACGACAAACTAAGAACATAAATTACATTAATCAAAATAAAAATTGGTGCTTCAAACAAATGATAAATTTTGCACATTGAGTTTCAATACTCGAATTTTTACCATATATGGTCAATCAAGTCGTTTTTAAGAGCACTATGAGTATCTATATTGCGAAGGTGACCTATTTGTCATATAGTTGGCTGGACTTGTAATTCGTTCTATAGAGAATTCAAAATTTGGATCATCATTGTCTTCTCCATCTCCACTTTGTATGCTATTTCGTATTGGATGCATGCATGCTAAAACATGTGCTAAAACATAGATGTCATATCCATAATTTAAATGCACTACTTCACAATAATTTTTAAAAAACCACATAATTAAAAGGTCACATGCATGCATGCTATTGTCAGAAACATGCATGTTATTGTCAGAAGATGAAATTACATGAATCACATAATTAAAATTACATAAAATGGAATTACATCATAAAAAAATTACATAAACTGAAAGTTACTACAATACAAAAATTGAAATGACATAAACAGAAATTACAAGTAAATAAAGTATGATTAGTTTGGAATAATTGCATCATCAGACGAACTTTTAGTTCTTCCTCTTGTGGAGATAAATGATTTTTGTTCATCAATGCAATAAACACATCTATGTCCGTCAATTTGGATCATCATTGTCTTCTTCATCTCCACTTTGTAATTCGCTCTATAGATAAGTGACATTACATTTTTTTCCTGGACATTACATAAATTTCTTTTCACGTGAGATCCTCATCGTATGAAATCCTGCAGTGAAATCATCTGGAATAAATGAAGATTGTGATGTCGTGGATTTTATTTTTCTTTTGGTTTTAGCCTTATCTATACCAATAGGATGACTAATTATTGACGAACGACTAACTAGAGTTTTTAGAGTTGAGTCGGTCGGATTTGATCCATCTTCACGGTTCTTGATTTTATTGAACTATCACGACCTTCTTCAGTAATATCTTCATCATCTGGATATTTGCGTGTAGTTCCCTCCAATTTCAATTTCCAGTTGGGGTGGTGATGCATAACTTGTTCAAAAACATCTCGATCAGAAAACTTAGATAGTCCATAAATTGTTTGAGCCACATTCTCAACATCTTTATCGGACATACCAGATATTTTTCGAGCATATGCTTCATGTATGCACCAATCCACTTGGTCACATTTGCATTGAGTTGTTTATAACGATTTCTCAATGACTCTGTGGATCTTTCTTCACCCAATTGTGGATTGGTTTCCCGAGTTTATTAATACAGATCCAATGCATTGCTATAACACATGACATTTTTGGTTGGTTCCAATAATTGGATTCTCATTGATCATACACCAAGAAGACATTAGTGCTATGTCTTTGTAACATCCCGCCAATCTAAAGTACGGATTAGACGGGACTGTTACTATATTAAACATGGATTAAGAACATAATGACCAACAACCTTTCAAGACTTCAAACTGTTATAGATAAACACACAACGATCTCATACAAACTAGACCAACAGATCATTAACAAAAGGGGTTCAACTGATCTGAAGGTATCATAAGTAATATCCAAAAATATAACTAAGTGTTCTGAACAGCAGAAAGCATGTGAATGCATATATGACGATATACATTCAAGGTAAACTATCAGTGACAAAAACTCCGACTGCTCAACACTTGTCCATCCCATCAGCAGCTCAACCTGCACATTTAAAAACAAACATGCAGGGCTAAGTACAAGATTGCACTTAGTGGACTCATGCCAAAATCATTTTATTAAATTACACTGCCCATTAGTATAACACGAGGGTTTTAGTTGAAATAACTCGTGAATACCAAAACACTTTATCATTTCTCAAAAGATTCGCCTGCGCAGGTATTTTCTGATTCGTATGATCCGTATCATTTACATAACTGTTCATAACTAATCTCACGCCGTAGAAGTAGGGCTCCTTCTACCGACGCCGTGATCGGCCGAAGATGTTGCTAACGGCTCACAATCACATAGTCAGGGATTCTCGCATCTTACTAGGATCCACGACCACCGATGATGTTACCAACGGCTCACGACACACTGCTTGGTGTACACGTTAACCCTGGCTGTGAATTCTCGCATCCGACTCAGATCCGATATCGATTCTCGATAAAGTTGGGAGCTACCCAACAACCGATTCACTTTCACGGTTGGCTTGCCCAACCACATGATAGGATACATACGTTAAAACATAAATACTTTGGGCATGTAATCAATAGCGCTCATAATCATTTTCAACCGAAAGTCGGTAAATAAATACTTTTCAAGAAAGCGTAGTAAATAAAAGGGTTTTTGAGTAAAGCCACCTTGATAATGAAGGTCGTTACACTACGGTCTCCTTTTCCTACGTTACTGCCCCGTCCAAGTATCACCTTAACGTAAGAATGATTTTAGTACGCGTCGGTCACGTTTGATAGAGACGAACATAGTCTATAACGTTCTCGCGATCAAGTAAGGCTAACGCCGGACTTATTTTAATGTTTCCTAATCGATCGATGTTGATTATGAATTTTCTTGATTTATAAGGAATATTCTATCTTTTAATATGTAATGTACGTTTTAATATACTTACGTAACGTAAGTTACATTGTTACTAAACGTCTTCGTCACATAGGTCACGACATCGAATTGTGTGCCCGTTGACCTTGGTCAATGTTTTTGGTCAACAATTTTGACCAAGTCAACAAGAAGCCAACAATTTTGACTTTGGTCAACAAAAAGTCAACATTTTGACTTTTTCAATTATTTATGAAATTCTATCATTTTATGTGCAATTCTTGTTCTAAAAATTCCCATAAAATCATACTATGTCTAAAACATCATTTTAGATCATATTATGTAATTACTTTGGTCAAATAAAAATTATACACCTTAGTATTGTACTATATGGTTTTCGGTTTTCATACTTCACTAAGTAAACAATTTTAAAAATTCTAATAAATTCACATAACACTTAATCATCCTTAACTATGCTTACTATAACATAATTGTTATTTATTATGGACTATTAAATTTAATCTACCTAAGTCATATTTCAAATTTTGACTTAGGTCAATTAATTTTTATAAATTCCAATAAATTCACACAACCATATATTATGAATCTACATCATCAATATGACATGATAACACTTAAATATGGTTTATATCTCAATATCATATCATATATTAAAATTTTTGAAATTCTTGAACTTAGGTACTAAAGTTCTCCAAAAATTCTATATAAATTCATATAAGCTTATTTAATACCCTAGATTATTATTCCATGCTCAAATCAACAATTAAAAATCAAAATCATCAACATATCACCCTCCTAAGTTTTTGGTCCAAGTTTTAAATTTAATAGCATGCTTAATTTTATGATATAATCATGCTACATGCTTAATAACATCATATAAACATAATATCTAAACATATTAGCATAGGTTATGTAATTTTCGAAAATCACATGAACATACTAAGCTTATAACATGAATTCTAACGTATATATGAAACTCGTAAGAAGTCTAACCTTTTAATCGGTATGGATTTGATCGGTGTCGTTTATACGATCTAAGTTTGGACTCTTGCACAATGTGAACACTCTCTCTTTCTCTCCTTAATATTTTCGAAATTTTGGGGGTGTGATGAAGATATGAAGGCCTTCATTGGGTATTTATAGACTTAGGCCACCCATTTTTTTTTATTATTATATGAAAATATCTAAGGTACACTTGCACCAAATCTTATCCTTATCCTTATCATA
>JAODLM010000812.1:40000-45000 GCA_036937905.1 Salvia rosmarinus
TCTCTAGGGGATTAAATCCCGAGTTATTGCGAAGTAAAAAACTGATGAGATTATGGAAGTAAATATTCTTGCATTTATTGCTACTGCACTATTCATTCTAGTTCCTACCGCTTTTCTACTTATCATTTACGTAAAAACAGTCAGTCAAAATGATTAATTCAATTGAATTTTCAAATGAATTTGAATCAAACTTTCCTTCCAAGTTCTTATCAAAAATTTACGAAGTAAAATGAAAGGGATTCAATTTCACGTCTTAACTTAAATGAAATGAGCGCACTATAATCGGAAATTCTCTAAGAGATAGATAGTATGGTAGAAAAATGCATTTTTCTACCATACTATCTATCTCTTAGTCTATAAAGTTGTAATCTAGAATAAAGATAAACGCTTAAGTTTCTATATATCAATCTACAATATTATCTTCCTAGATGTGTATATTAATTCCATTTCCATATATTCCATATCAATATATTCCATATATTCTATGGAATTGACATAAGACCCAATTTGCTACATCTATTTGTTCTGCTCAATCTAAAATAATTCTTATTTTAGGATTCTAATTCCTTTTACTAATAAGTAAGGGGAAACCTCGCCTATTCTTATCTTAACGCCATATGAAATAAAGCGATAAAGCATAAACCGCCTTTCTAAAATCTAAAATTAGAATAGAAACCAAAGGGTAAATGCCCGATATGTAACTCGCCCGAGGCAAGATCTTATTATTGCCCAGTCTCTCCTTAAACAACCACTATCTCTATATCATTTCTTATAGAAAGTGCGTATACGCTTAACAAAACGACTTCTTTTTTGAAGAGTCAAGAGGGAAATAAATAAAAAAAAAAGAAAAAGGTCCGGTCTTCCTTAGTATCCGTCTATAAAGATAGTAAGAGCCCACTCCCATTGATTGAAATAGAAAATTTCGGAAGAATTTTAGGGTGGAATCAATTTCGAATCATCTGAATCCCTTTCTTTTGGAAGTACAAAGACGGGAATCAATGAAATATCTCTTGGATTGAAAGAGTATGATTCCTATCATAGATTACTCCATTGGAATCCAATGGGATTCCAAATTCAGAGTTTTTCTTTTTAATAGTTCAAAATGCGTTGCAGAACGATCTATAAAACAAGCGGGTTTGATTCCTGAACTCAATTAGTAGTACTTCTAAAGCCCACTTCTTCCCCACACTACGAGTGAAAGGGAAAATGTAAAGACTACCATTAAAGCAGCCCAAGCGAGACTTACTATATCCATGTGCATTATGTCCCCTAATCTCTATAAATACGAAGGAATTATTCCATTATTACTCACTAATAATAGTGGCATTAATGTCGCAGAGTCAAAAGGGGGTTCTACCGAACACTATTGAGAAACCAATCCAATAAATCGATTATGATTTCGAGTTTTTGGGTGATTCAGTTCAGGCGACACCCGGATTTGAACTGGGGAAAAAGGATTTGCAGTCCCCCGCCTTACCACTCGGCCATGCCGCCAAAATGATACAAAATAGATGCAATTTTTCCCGGATTACTGAATTATTATTGTACTTGCATTTTGACTTCTGTTTTCCTTAATCCTTTTTTTCCTAAAAAAAAAAGAAATACCCCCTTTGATTGGATTTGATCCATCCCTTTGATTGCATAGTATCTGAAAATACACAATGCTAAAAACATTCTCTCGTTTTTCTATTGAGAAATCAAATGTGTATTTTTCAGACGAGAAATTTGAACGATTGACTTTTGAACCATTGACTGTTGACTCCTTACTTGGAATTCATGAACGATTCTGGGATTTGAATTTCAAATTGTGTTTTCCTAATGACAACATACAAATTGAAGCAGAACAAATCAATATAATCTAGGTTATCATATACATATATGTGATGATATATTGTGTATGATGAACAAAAAATGCGGATATGGTCGAATGGTAAAATTTCTCTTTGCCAAGGAGAAGATGCGGGTTCGATTCCCGCTATCCGCCCAAGATAAAGTAATTTTTTTAATATGCTAAAGGATTGGGTATAGTTAGTCATGATAGTATAGTGAGTCTATCCCCTCCTTTTTCCCCTTCCTACCCCCAAAAAAAAAAACTAGTTACTAGCCGAACCCAAAATTTTTGGATAAAATAAAAAAAAAGATGTTGCGGAGACAGGATTTGAACCCGTGACCTCAAGGTTATGAGCCTTGCGAGCTACCAAACTGCTCTACCCCGCGCTGAAGAGAAGAAGTCAAAACTAATAGACAAAGAAGGATTGAATGCGCCCCTCTACCATATCTGTACAAATAGAATAGTACATTTATACAGAATGGTAAAGAGGCCATTTATGATCATCGACTATAGAAATGAAAGGTTAATCCTTACCAACTTGATCTTGTTGCTCCTGGCACCAAACATGCCTGAACCATTTCACGAAGTATGTGTCCGGATAGTCCAAAGTCTCGATAGTTAGCTCTCGGTCTTCCGGTCGAAAAACAACGGCGATGCAGGCGTGTAGGTGCACTATTCCGTGGTGGGGATTGTAACTTTCCATAAATTTCCCATTTGTCACTTAATGACGCAACTTTACTTATTTCTTTTTTTGAGGATCGACGAATCAAATGATATTTCTGTTCCAATTTTTGCCTCTTCTTCTCCCTCTGAATCAAACTTTTCCTTGCCATAATGGTTCAGGTCCTATTAGTATCCATGATACAAGTCGAATCCTAGATGTAAAAATATAAGAAGGCAGGCCTTCTCTCCGTCGAAAAAAATGGGATTATCGGCGAATATAACACATTCAAAAATTAGCCAAATTTTCCCGACGTAGAGGCAATCAAGAAAGCTGCATAAGTGAATATATAACCTACAGAAAAATGGGCTAATCCAACCAATCTTGCTTGCACAATAGAAAGGGCCACGGGTTTATCTCTCCATCGAATCAAATTGGCCAAAGGTGTGCGTTCATGAGCCCATGCTAAAGTTTCAATCAATTCTTGCCAATATCCCCGCCAGGAGATTAAGAACATAAATCCAGTAGCCCAAACAAGATGTCCAAATAAGAACATCCATGCCCAGACCGATAAACTATTCATACCAAAAGGGTTATATCCATTGATAAGTTGTGAAGAGTTTAACCATAAATAATCTCTTAGCCAGCCCATCAAATAAGTGGAAGATTCATTAAACTGTGAAACGTTACCCTGCCATAATGTGATATGCTTCCAATGCCAATAAAAAGTAACCCATCCAATAGTATTTAACATCCAAAAAACTGCTAAATAAAATGCGTCCCATGCCGAAATATCACAAGTACCCCCTCGCCCAGGGCCATCGCATGGAAAACTATAACCGAAATCCTTTTTATCTGGCATTAACTTGGAACCCCGTGCATCTAAAGCACCTTTTACTAAGATCAATGTAGTTGTATGTAAACCCAGAGCAATAGCATGATGGACCAAAAAGTCTCCGGGCCCTATTGTTAAGAATAATGAATTAGTATTCTCATTAATAGCATTTAACCAACCGGGCAACCAGATGCTTCGACCCGCATTGAATGCCGGGCCGTTCGTTGAGGATAAAAGTACATCGAACCCATATGAAGTTTTCCCATGAGCCGATTGTATCCATTGAGCAAATATCGGTTCGATCAAAATTTGCTTTTCCGGAGTACCAAAAGCAAGCATGACATCATTATGAACATAAAGTCCCAAGGTATGGAATCCCAAAAAGAGGCTGGCCCAACTTAAATGAGATATGATAGCTTCCTTATGGTCTAACATTCTTGCCAATACATTATCTTCGTTTTGCTCCGGGTTGTAATCTCTAATGAAAAAGATAGCTCCATGAGCAAAAGCCCCTGTCATGATGAATCCTGCGATATATTGGTGATGGGTATATAATGCAGCTTGAGTAGTAAAGTCTTGTGCTATGAATGCATAAGCAGGTAAAGAGTACATGTGTTGCGCTACCAAGGAGGTAATAACCCCTAAAGAAGCTAGAGCAAGGCCTAATTGAAAATGAAGCGAATTGTTGATTGTATCATAAAGACCCTTATGCCCACGCCCCAATCGCCCTCCTGGAGGAATATGTGCATCTAAAAGATCCTTGATACTGTGTCCAATCCCGAAATTAGTTCTATACATATGACCAGCAACAAGAAAAATAAATGCAATAGCTAAATGATGATGAGCCATATCAGTCAGCCACAAACTTTGTGTTTGTGGATGGAATCCCCCAAGAAGGGTTAGAATGGCAGTTCCTCCTCCTTGGGAGGTCCCAAATAAATGACTACTTGAATCAGGGTTTTGAGCATAAAGATTCCACTGACCTGTAAAAAGTGGGCCTAACCCTTGGGGATGCGGTAATACATCTAAGAAATTATTCCATCGAACGTACTCCCCTCTGGATCCAGGAATAGCGACATGTACTAAATGTCCTGTCCAAGCCAAGGAACTTACGCCGAAGAGTCCTGACAAATGATGATTCAGCCGAGATTCGGCATTTTTGAACCACGAAACGCTCGGTTTCCATTTCGGTTGTAAGTGCAGCCAACCTGCTATTAAGAACCGGTAATAGACACAAAACCATCCATTCTGGTTCTATATTTGTTCGAAGAAAATTCTTAGCCAATTCCATGCGTCTAACCAAAAAATCCTTTCTTCTTCCAACCTTTCGATCTTCCCATTCATTCCCCGTGGACCCTTCTTCCCCCAACTCTTTCCATTCTACCAACGAATTTTCTAGAATAATGCGTAAATCTAGATCGGCTAATTGTTCTCGAATAGCACCTGCACCGGTAGAGATTTCTCGATTGCGAAATGTATCGAAGCCCGGGGTAGTAAAAAAAAGCGGGATGCTATATTTCCAAGATTGGATTTCATATTCGAATAAACCTCGTAATCGCAAGAAAGTAGGTTTTTTCGTTATGGGCCTAGCAAAAGAAAAATTAGGATAGGATCCTATAGGATCTCCCCCTTTCAAAATCGGACGTGAAAGTTTCCTTTCATCCGGCTCAAGT
>JAODLM010000812.1:50000-120167 GCA_036937905.1 Salvia rosmarinus
GCTGCAGCTGCACGAGCCCTTCCCGCATGCCACAAATGACCCACAAAAAAGAAGAATCCTAGAACAAAATGAGAGGTAGCTAACCAACTTCTAGGGAGACATAATTGATCGCATTAATCTCGGAGCTACACCACCCACGTAATTTAAAGAGCTAAAGGAGCATGAGTCATATATTCTGCGGAACGCCGTTCTTGCCAAGGTTGTATGTCTTTTTTCAGCCTACTCAAGTCCAAACCATTGGGACCCCTTAGAGGTTCTAACCAGGGAGCACGCAGATCCCAAAAACGCATAGTTTCTCCGCCAAAAATGACTTCTCCGGTCGGGGAACGATTAGATATTTACCTAAACCAAGTGGGTCCTCGAAAGGATCCTACATTAGCCCCAAGACGTTGGTATCTAACTAGGAAAGTAAATGCTTGAGCACGAGAAGCTTCGTCCGAAGAGGTCCGTAAAACTCGCTAGATACTGTTGTATTATCGAACCGCACAAAACAACAAGCAATGAAACCAAAGACGGCTAAAGCCCCTAAACTATAAGATAAGTAAGCCTCTCCGGACCATACAAGGCGCGTCGAGCCCACGAAGGGTTTAGTTAAGATATGCCGATTCCACCAAGTATACAAATGGAACCTAACCATACATGTCCTCCGATTATATCTTCTAAATCGTCCACACTAACAATCCACCCTTCCCCCCCAAAAGGGGATTTTAGTAAATAACCAAATATGATACTTGGGCTAAGGGTCAAGTTGGTAATTTTCTTACATCTCCCTCCCGTAGCCCAAGTATCATATACGCCCCAAAATAAAGAGCCTTGAAGACTAGAAGAAAAGCACCCACCCAACAAGATTAAGTGAATACCTAAAATTGTGGTCATTTTATTTCTATCTTTCCATACATAACTCAAGAATGGAAAAGATTCTTCCAAAGTCTCGGGTCCGTAAGTGCATGATAAATACCGCCAAAGCCCAATACTGCAGAGGAAATTAAATGAAGTACTCCGATACAAAGTATGGAAAGGTATCTATAACTTATCCCCTGGTCCTACCCCAACCTAGAGTAGCTAGATGGGAAGTAAAATTAATCCTTGTTCATACATAGGTTTCTGCAGTGCAAATGAGCCACTTCAAATAGTTCATTGCCCCCGCCTGAATACGATTAATCCGCATGGGCTACATGAGCTCCTAGTAGTTTACCGGATAAATTAATAAGTCGGGCATTTCGCCAACCAAGCAAAACCGGTGGTTTCTTGGTCACGACCACCACTGAGATAAAGTTCCATTAAAGAATGTTTCCACGTGGTAGAACCTCCTTAGGAATATAAGATTTTCATGAGGCGATCTTGAGCGCCATCCAAGCACGAATACCTTCGTTTAATAGAATATTTTGGTGTAGAAAGTCTCAAATTCGGATCTTCCACGCACTAATTTCTCGAGAGACGAAGTCATAGGAACGTAGTTCGAGGCCAAACCGACTACTCCAAGAGCACTCATCCATAAACCGTTACTTGGTACAAATAACATAAAGAAATGTAACCAACGTTTATTGAAAAACAAACCCAAAGATTTGGGACCAAAAGCGGTTAGCGGTGACCATGGAATAAGTTTCTTCATTGAGTTGGGTTAAAAGCATGGAATGTATTTGCACCATCACCATCTTCAAATAAAGTATTTTCTACGGTAGCACCATGAATAGCGCATAGCAAAGCAATTTCAATACACCGCAACTCCCATCATATGAAATGGGTTCATCGAATTATGGAATCCTTGAAAAAGAGGATGAATCGAAATATAGTTGCTACACCAAAATCGGGTGCAAAGAACCAACCAGGCCCTAGTGGATAAATCGTGAATACGAAACAAAAAGCGAATTGGACCAGAGAATGCGATTGCATTATAAGGTCGCAATTGAACAGATCGAGCAAGCTCAAATTAACGTAACATGAAACCTATTAGTCCGAAAGCGCCATGCGAGCAACAAAGTCCACGCACCACCTAATCGACACCAACGAGTAAAATCTCCTTGTGCTTCGGACCCCACAAGAATAATAAAGAATGCGCTAAACTATTAGCGGGAGTAGAAGCTATGGTACATTAAGAAATTGACCTTCCAAATAAGAACTCGCAATCCATGGGTATACCATGAAGTTATAAAGGTTGTACACATGAACCAACCCCTACAACAAAATAGGCACAAGGAAAGAGCAATAGGCGGACCACCTACAAAACGAAACGTCCCTCCGTAACCGATCATCCATAATATCAAATAAATCATTTTCGTCTTTGGTAAATTTACCAGGGCTATAGTCATAGTGATCCTCCTATTCAACGACTTGACCATTTCCGAGCACCTCGTAGTATTTTGGGCGTCAAGATTCAATCATTTCTCTATGATTTCTCTTGCCCGCACCTCCCAACGGGTTTCAAGAGAAAATCATTTATTGGCCCACAAACCGACGAGGAAATCCACGAACTCAACTTGATTATTCTTTGTTACTAAGTATCGAGAACTGTCTTCTTATGACTCATCAATCGATAGATGAATCTTTTCAAAGAGCTTTGAAAGAACAGGTGAACCCATCTCTCACTACTAATCGATCCTACGATCTACCCTCTTCTTCGATTAACTAATGTTATTCTTTGTTATTCTTAGATCTTGTTTGTGAGATTGAGAAAAAGAAAGATATTTCTAGACTGTTCTAATTTCTATGTATACTAAACTATTCCAATTGCATATACATAATTTTATGAATTTATTTTTCGTTTTCTTTGAGTGTCTTCTTTATATCTTCTTTCTTTCTTCTTCTTCGGATAAATCGAAGATTCCGTAGTATATCTTCCCACGAGTCAAAGTCAAAAGACACTTGAATATTTTTCTATTGAATCTTATCTCTTAGAAAGAAAGAGACTTTCATTTTTTATCAATTTAATGAAAAGAGAAAGTCTCTTTCTCGCATCCATTCTCCATTACATTTGTCGTAACAAAATATCGATGTGGAAATGCAATGTAGAAATGTTTGGTACATCAAGTCATAATCGATAGCTATACATCTAAATGCACTTAGATAGATAGAAATTAATCTTGATCCGGAATCAAAGAAAGATAGTGAAAATGGCTCTTATCTTGTGACTTGAAAGAAAGAGTTCCTGTAAAGGAAGGGAATAACAACTTGTTCTCGTAGAAAATATAGGAACAAGAAGATTGAATCGAAATATCGACAAATTCTTTCCAAGTCCAAAGAAATGAAATTAAAAAGTGAGGCGGTCAACTGTTCTAATTCAAATTTCATCTCTATCAATTTTAATATCGAATAGTGGATATGGTTATAATTCAACGGGTCAGTCCACTTACTTTTCTTTTGTTGATTTGAATCTTTCAATGGGATTTGGTTGGTAGAATGGAAAATAGAGATCTTTGGCGATTCGAGAGGACACTTGTGCTTATTCACATAAGCATGAAAATTTCTCGAACAAATCTTCCACCTTATAACTAGAACTACTATACTCTAAACTCTAACTCGGTATAATGGTAACCTATTATCTATCTCGGTTAGTTCTCTTTGTATTCCAAAAAAAGATCAGACTATGACCGGACTTTTATGAAAAATAAAAGCCCTTTATCGGTTTGAACCGATGACTTATGCCTTACCATGGCGCTACTCTACCACTTAGTTAAAAGGGCTTATTTGATTTAATTCCTAAGCGAGTCACTCTGTAGATAAAATCTCTATATGCACATACACATATCATATATTATATATTATCTAATTATATAGAAGTATATCTGATAATATCTGATGAGACTCGTAGTGGCTATAATAAAGTGGATTTGCCTAGAAGTCGGGGTAAAATGACTTGTTTCAAGACAAGGCCCTAATTGTTTTATTGAGGTGATTCTTATCAAAACAAACTTCATTTGATTGATACATAACATACACGTACACTTACCAATTCGACATAAAAAAAATTTGAGATATTTCATTGAATCATGATTAAATTTATACATTAGACTAGGATTTTATATTTTTATTATATTATATACTATATTATTATTATATAGTATAAAGTTACTTTGGAAAATTCAAAAATTTTAACTATACAAGTGGCATTAATATAAGGTATGAAATTAAATAAATTTCCAACCTTATTCTCCAAGATTTCGGCCCCCTCTATTCAATGAACCTTGGATTACTTGTTCCACTTGATAACTATTACTACTTTACACCTAATATAGGATAAGATCCAACTCATAGCTTATCCTTAATTATAGGATAATGTTTATCACATAAAATCATGATATTTTTGACCTAATTTTCGGTACCTTGGAGCACAAGTGCACCCCCCCACTTGTGCAAGTTGTAATACACCTCATTTTGTCCTTAATGACATCATAATAATATAATAATTATCATATATCATTAATTGAATAAGAACAAAAATTAAATTGTACTTAGAAAACCCTAATTTTCGATTTTCACTAAGGTATTCTCAAATATTTTATTTCCTTGTATAAAATAGCTATTACATAATTATGTGACATATTATATGTCTTAGATAATAAATTTAATCATAGAAAAGTATTTAAAATAATTTAGATCTTAAAACCCTAATTTGAATTATCTGATTTCGAAAATTTCAAAATAGGTACATTCCATTCTTTAAATTTTCTAGCATTATTTAATGATAAATAATGCCCTTATATAATAAAATAATTATAGAATTTGAATTTTATAATTAGTAATCGCTCGATCGAGTTATCGACTCATCTCTAAAACCAACATTTGAAACGTCTCAAGATTCTTATAGGCTAATTCTCTAAAACGTTCAAAATGAAGTTATAACAACTTTATTTATTCCTATAATAATAGGAATTTCGAAATTAAGCTTAACTGCTTAATAATATCAGAACGAATCGCCGAATTTATTCGACGTTAGAAAATTACATTCAAAGGAATATTGGAATTTATATTCCTTAATTCACTAAGCATCAGTGCGATCTCACGTAAATTATCCAATTATGCTTGGTCAAAGTCAAGAGTTGACTAATTAAGATTTTAATTACTGAATTAATAATACTAATTACGGAATTTATTATCATAATTCAATATTAAAATTACGGGATATTACAGTCTTATTGATCTATCAAATCTTGGGACCACTAGAAGTGTTTGTTCGTGTTTTTTGAAATGGGCTTCAAGGTATATTTCCAGTGGTTTGATTATATTCATGGATCGGAGAATAAGTATGATTTGGTGGAATTTGAGAGTTTATAGTAGTTCCGAACTGTATGAATTCTTCATAGTTTTGGATATTTTCAAGGTTTGGATAAAAAATATTGGTAGTTTTGAAAATTCTGAGAGTTTAAGAAAAAATTCGGATTATGATCCACATAAAAAGATAGAAAAATAGAGTTTTTGAAAGTGAAAATGGATATTATTTGTAGATAAGAAGAGAGAATTGTATTGTGTATATAACTATAATAATATTGGTGTCTATTTATAAAGAATTTAAAAATAAAAATTTGTGTATTTTTTTAATATATATACAAAAGATACAACGATTTTATCTTAATATCCAAAAAAATCTAGAGAGAAATGACATTGTGACAAATGTCATCTTATTGTGGAGGAGAGAGAAGATGGTTGTGGATGAGAGAGAAGGTGGGGGGCAGTTACAATTCCACCGTGGGCGGTTGTAATTTTTTTTATTGTCGATCATTTAAAGTTGTGGGCACTGATATTCCAAACGTAACAACCACCATCAATCCAACCATTTAATTAAAAATTTATTTCTCTCTATCTACAATGACTACAACCAACCTAAAATATATAAATTTTTTCATTATTTATTAATTACATATTATCTATAATCATTTGTATCATATTTTTAAAGCTACAAAAATTATTTGATATTTCAAAGTCATCATTAAAAATATTAAAATAGTTACCAAACACGTAAATTAAGATACAAACTCTTTATTGTTGTATGAGAAGAATTTTATAATTTTATAATTGTTTTTACATGAGAATAATCAGTTACACAACCACCATTAGCTAAGTTGGTATTCCAACTACTGTAACATTTGTTGTTGCATGAGAAGAACTTATAATATTTTTTATGAATTATTATTAGCTATAACTATAACCAATTAAAATTGGTTGTCAATGAAGATGGTCTTAAGAATGAAAAAACATGTGGCTTTATCACCCAACCAACGCTTAGTTAATTGATCATATAGTTTAGCAACCACCGTCTTTCTGCAATCCCAAAAGAATATTCTTATATTCGGATCAGAGGCACATAACTAAAAAATGATCCAATCACAAGAACAAACTCAATTTGTCCGTCCGTATGTCGGTTCCACCAATGTGAAACTACTTCTCGAATGTTGAGAAACTCGAGTCTTTTAATTCTCGAGTTATAAGATGTTAGAGCGCATTGTTCATGCTTTCCCACTTCCTGAGATTTAGTAAATTACTGAAGCAACTAGCTCTAAACATGGTAATACAGTCGTACTCCTCTGAACATATTGTAACCTCTCCCAATACCTCGGTGCAGTGTCGAAAAAAAAATTATATCCTTAATTTCAAAGTTATTTAATTGTCAAAAAAATTGTTCGACTCAAAGTATTATAGACCCGTGCGGGTGTATGGTCAATATTATTATTATTATTATTATTATTATTATTATTATTATTATTATTATTTTTCTATAGAAGCCATTTGCGTTTAGTATATTGCAAAAAAAAAAGTTTTGCTCAAAAATTTATACCGAGTTGAGAGTTATAAATACTTTACTACGAGCTAACCTTATAATGACAATTTTCCATAATGTACTTATTGTTGGAAAAATTCGATATTAACTGTGTGTTTTGATTAGATCCTAAAATCATGCTAATGTTTGCCCTAATAATGTAATTTAGAGCTGCTCACATGTTAGGCAGTTAGCATTTTTAGTTATAGGTTCCAGCAGAAGAACTATCAGTTTGGACAGGCCCAAGACTGAAGTAGTTCGAGCAAGATTGAAGTCAATCGTACTAATAGAGTATCGCATGCTGCAGAATCAAGAGAAGCGATTGAAGACGAAAACCAAGTCGGACCAACCAAGTCTCAAGACGGAGTATAATAATGTTGATGAACAGAGCTGCTGAAGAAAGAAGTCGAAGACTGAAGATTGAAGATCGAAAAGTGAAGACTCAACGCTGCTAAAAGCAAAGAAGTCAGGAATATGACTTAAGTGTCATACCAGCAGCTAACTGCCCAAGCTGAGAAGTCAAAACTGGCTACCAGAAGTCAAAGATGGCGACTGAAAGTCAAAGCTGTTGATCAATAGTCAAAGTTGATAGATAAAAAGTCAAAGTTGATTATTTCTACGGCAAAGTGAAACGTTATATTGACTTAGGTTCTCAAACTGACAAAATATGAGTGTCAGCTGATAAAATATAGAGCAATTTCGACTAGCCCACCTGATGTCAACGTACTGATAAAACACGGAGTCAACTTAATTGGAAAAACACGAAGATATTTAAGCCTTGAGTGTTTGACTCGCCACGTGTCGTAGCGTATCTGTAGAAGATCCTGACGTGCGGATCCACCGATTCTGAGCTACGATTATGCGATGATCGACGACCACTAACAATGACGTCATTTATTGACGAACGAATAATTCAAATAACAAATAGAATGGATATGATTGGTGTTATCTCCAACAACACTATTCATCGTCCCTCTATAAACATGCGTATAATCCAACATTTGAAGGTAATCGAAGCGATGTGCATTGGAATTGTCTAAAGCACTCAAAGCTTAAGAACTTATACTCAGCGATTTCAAAAAAATGATTTTACAGTATTATCAGCAAACCTTAAGAGCTCAAATATATTTATCAGCCCAAGGTTTCAGCATACACTCTTTTAAGTTCTAGGATTCTAATTTGTATATATCAAGCCTATAATTCTTGAGTTTTTTGCTTGTGACAACTCATATTTTAGTTGGAAACCCCTCTACGAAAAACCCTCCAGTTTAAGTAGAAGTTTGGACAAGTAGGCAACAAAATGTCAGTTGCTGAAAGCTTGGTTATCTTATACTTGTAAGCAAGAGGTTTAAGTCGACTGCACCCGTAAGCAGTTAGAGGTTTCCTCGCGTCCGCAAGCATAGGAAGAAAGCCAAGTTCGGTGGGATATAGTAAGGTTAACTCTGTGTTTAGGTTTATATCTTGTACCCGTAAACAAGACCAAATCTTAGTTAGTGGATTGACTAAGAGTTGACCTCTCTGAACCACGTAAAAACCAAGTGTTGTTTACTTTCAATTCTTTATATTCGATATCGTATTTACATTATATATTATTGAACTGACATCATCAGCACACAATAACATAACATTGTTTTGAATCGGTTTGATACTGAAGAGATAAACTGAAAACTGATTAAGCCCTTATTCGACTTAGTATTTTATGCCAGTTTAAGTTTTTCAATAAAGACAAATCAGTAAACACCACATTCCGAAAGTACATCAATTATCAGTCCAACTGACAAGCTGCCACAGCAGTCAGTAGGTTTGTTAAGTGGTATCGCTTTGAACAAGACTCCCCTTATCTGAATTGACCAGTCAGTACTGACATCAATTACCCGATAGCTACTACCACAATAGTCAATCAGTCTTGTAAAAAGAAAATATTTTAAATTTACCTAATTGGTGTATTCCTTCTGCCCATACCAATACGTATCTCGAGGAATTTTCACTTATAAAATCAAAAATAAATACAAACATCCTTTAGAAAATTTTGAAAAATTACAGGGATCTTTTAAACACCTTAAATTATGCTCCTGCCAAATTTTAGAGTTTCCCTAGCTATCAAAATGGAGACACCGTAGGTGTAGAACATAGTATTTTCACAGTTACTTTGGAATATATATTTAAAATAATAAAACACTTTGGATCACCTAAAAATTTTACGGAGACATACTACACATATAGAAGTATATCATACTAAAGTTTCATATACATCGGATCACTATAACTTAGTGAATTAATTCTATGAAGTCAATGTTTTCATAAGTCAATCCATACTTTTATAATATAAGTTCATAACATATTTTAGTCTATCAAGTCCTCACACACAATTTATCAAATACCTTCTACGCATATACTCATACAAGAATTTGGGAAACTTGTCACCCCAACCAAGCTCATAGCCACATAAATTAATCAAAAGATCGAACATGCAATCTTCTCGAACCAACATACAATGACCAAATATTATAGATCTACACGTTTAATCTACATGCAACCACTTAGAAATGTGAAACAATTAAACACAAGTTCTTAAATATACATGCATTACACATTTTGACCAATTTATGTCTATAGGTGCAAGATCTTCACCTTGAGCGAAAATCTAACAAGATCGAGAAGGTGGCGAAGAAGTTGAAGCTTGTAATTTGGCTCGCATTTGACTATCTACTTGTGAGCTAGGAACTCGATTTCTCACGTTGGAGAAATAGCATATGGATGATCCTACATAGATGTAGATGTGAGAAAACTATCAAGAATTGAAGAATTAAATCAATTATTAACCTTTGGTAACAACAATATCGTCGGTTCTTACTTGGGCTTGATCGAGAAGAGATTTGGGCAGAGATATGAAAATAAGTGAGAGATGGGGAGTGACAGGTCTTCGTTGATATGAGGGTGGTCGTTGATCATTTTATTTATCGAGAAGAAGAGCTAGATATGAGAGTTAATATATATAGAAAGTTGGGTGGCTGAAAGAGATAAGAGTGAGAGACATGAGTATGAAGAGAGGAGAAAATGTGGTACAAAAGTAGCAAGGGTGGTGATACATACCACCATTGGTGCTTGCATATATCATGTCACACACACTGTTGGATATTTTAGTGTAATTGGATTGACTTGTTTGATCAGTGTCGTCGTAATAATACTTTATATAAGTTGGGTGGTGCGGTGCATGCTTATATGAATTTATTATGTCGGTGGGGGTTCGGGGCAACGCCCAAAGCAATCGGGCGGCGGCCGCTGTCCCAGGCGCGCCTGCTCAGATCAGGCGGCGCCACCTTGGTCAGTGGTCGGCTTGGAAATTTTATTTCGGTCGAATTACTACGAAATTTCATCGAAATTTAATTTACGAAATTACGAGGACTATTTTGTAATTATAAAATGATTGCAAAGCTGAAAAACGATTATTCAAAATTGATTTATACATCGGTTTATGAAAGGGAAAGAGTCGATCATTGAAGAGATTGAAACTCGAAGAACATACAAAGCGTTGAAACTTTGAATTGTATCCGATCGAATAATTCGATAGTACCTTGAATTGATTTGATGCGAAAGTGTTACACGACTTTCGAGTATCCAGATTTGTTCGATTTTCTATTTCGTTTATTTTCTACACACACTACATGCATGCACAAGCACACACTGAACACATATTACATACCCACACGATATCTACACTTCGTACACATGTGCGGGACAATTTTATATATATATATATATATATGTGTGTGTGTGTGTATGTAATATTAGATTTAAAGGAGTACCTTATCCTTAGGTAGTATGTAGTACCAAATTTAGACCATACATTATGGTCATGTGGACCATCAAAATTAACAATTAGCAACCCGTTTTTTATTTTTTTTCACTAGGGGAAAAATAAAAACAGTCTTCTTCTTATTCTCATCTCCTCAAATCTTATTCTTATGCGATTCTTTTAACAACAACACACAACAATGATTTCTCATTAAAAATGAAAAGGGGATTTGGAGAGAATATTGAGAGATTGAGAGAAAAGTGGCTACAATCATGGTTTACAGTGAAGTTTGTCAGTAATCGAAGAAAAAAAATGACGAAATTGGCAGAGCATGATGGGGAAGGTTTTGTTGTCGGGAAGAGGATTATGCATGTGACAAAATAGAGTAATGCAAATATCAAAATAGAAACCAACATGTTGGCCAACAGCACTGGGTCCCAACAGCGCTGAGAAGATGCACCAATAAGTGCTAAGTGTGCACTTGCAGTGTGTGTTGTACACCAGCATGCCACGAAACAGAAACATGTATACTACAAAACCAAATATGTATGCTTTAAAACAGAAACTCATATGTATGTTTGTATTCAACAATATGCAGTTTGTGTCCAACTATATGCATACTTTTTCTTCTATATTACATAACAAATCAAATTAAAATGTTACCCTTATTGAGGCAAAATCAGTTTAAAAATTTGGAAAAAAAAAAATCAATACATGATCTATGAGATGAATGAATGAGATTGAATATTACTTTCTACCTAATGCTTGGATACTATATAATCCCTGATCTATGTATATAATCAAATATTTTTCTAGACAAGGTAATTTAATCTAGTTCATAACTTACTACCAAATGTGATACAAGTTGTAGCCCATAAAGTAACTCACGTATGATCTATCCTATATATATATATATATATATATATATATATATATATATATATATATATATATATAGAGAGGATAGATCATATAGTACCCAAGCCCCGATAGTATGTAGTACTCAATCTCATCCACTCATCTAATAGATCATATGGTTCGATTTTTTGGACTTTTTAAGCTTAATTTCGCTAATTTTGCTTCATTAAGGGTAGATTAGTAATTTGATTTGTTATGTGATTGCGAAAACAAACAATGCATTTAGTTGAACAGATAATGCATTGAAATGAACAAAAATGCATGCGATTGAAGAGAATAATGCATGTGATTAGAGCTCGCGCCAAGTGCGCGGCGCGTGCCCGCGTCTTCGGCGCGCCCAATGTCGCGTTCGTTCGCGAAAACACACTCCAACGCTTCGCTTGCTCCCACCCACGGGTTGGACGCGATGCATTTTATGTTCAAGTAAATGCGGTGTTATGTTATTTCATATGCATTTTTGTGTTTTGTTGTGGCTCTTCCAACCCAACGTCTCTAACCAACGGCGTGCACCCAGCGCCCTTACCAGCGTCGAGCCCACCAGCAATACTTGCTTTCACGCACCAGCGCGGTTGGGCGCGATGCGATTTGTGTTAATTTAAATGCATTGTCATGTTATTATGTATGCATTATCATGTTTTATTGTGCATCAACCCAAACTCGGCGCCATGGAGACCCCAATGCTCGCGGACTCCCACCCAGTAGCCGGACGGGCACCCAGGCGCCCGGGGTGCGTTCCATTTTGCCCCGAGCAAAAATGAGTTACCACGTGTCAAATTTTGGTGCGTCCACGTGTTGAAATGTGTGGTCTAGATTGAGTACTACATACTATCGGGGACCCAAGACTACGGAACCCAACCCTATATATATATATATATATATATATATATATATATATATATATATATTAACTTATTAAGTTACGAACTTGTTCACGAATGTAACGCGTTGTCAATAACTCTAATTTACTCAGGTGTTTAGGTGCTTAAATTAAATTACGTTTTTTCATTCTTATAAAAATCTTTTGGAGCTACATTGATTATTATTATTATTATTATTATTGTTGTTGTTGTTGTTGTTGTTGTTGTTATTATTAATTTCTAGTTGACTGAACCTTGGGATGTTAGAACTTGACCAAAATTAATGCTACCAAATAACGACCACTAACAACTAATACTTTCCACAACACTTGAGTTATGATTCTTACACTTTTTTACACAAATACGATTATGTAAGAAAAGTGTAAGAACTTTAACAAAATTCAATGCAAATCCAAGGTTATTTTAGTCCACCTTAGATTAGATAATTTTAATAGCAATTTACAGATGTGTGTAATTTCCACATAGAAGTGGTGAAAGTGGGTATATTTCCATATTAGGATAGATGCTGGTATATCCATAAAAGCAACATTTACCCTACCATATCAAAAGTTACATTTCTCCAACTTTATTGAATTTATATTTGTAATGGTAAACATAGAAAAACAACTTCTACTGTCATGTCAACTTTTTTCATATATTACTTCTATTTATAATATTTTTATATTTAATTAATTTAAGCTCAATAATACATTAAAATTTAAATTTATGAAAATTAAAAATTAATAAAATTATTTTAAGTTTGATAAAATATTTAATTTACAAAAATTAAAAATTTAATAAAAAAATACAAAAGTTTCATAATAAAATTAGATAATTACAACTAGAAATTAAAATAATTTCATAATTGAAATGACATAAGAAAATATAAAATTACATATTTAAACTAAAGAAAATTGCACCTAATTAAGTCTGGCTTTAGTACTTAACACGACCATTGAATGATTGTGAAGTTTTGCATATGTCATCCCACTCGTATTAGTTCTAATAATTTCATATTCTTTCACTAGAAACTTTGCATCGACACGCTTAAGCTCTTTATCTTTAAATTTCATGACTTTGTTCCACTTACTTGATTCTCTTGTCGTTTTAGTTTTGGCTTTATCCAATCTTTTTGCCCTCTATACACCATTGGACAACTCCAAATTTCAAACTTTGTTGAAGTAAGACTTCCCAATTTGGATGTCTTTGTCCTCTTGTTAGCTTGCCGAGTTGTGGAGCTCGTTTCTCTATCATTTTTTGGATTTATACAGCACTACTTAGTAAGTTTAGCCTCTAGAACATCCTCATCGCTTTGCTACTAGTTCGATTTTCGTAAAAATTATTGTACCATGATAAAAACAATATTAAACAATATGATAGTTATGACCTTTAATTGTTTCTCTATTTCGGGATAGAGATCCCTCTTGGCTTGCTCCGTTGTAATACGTGATAGTTTTTTCCCAGAAGTTTCTAACTTTTTGCCCATTGCCAACTATGGAGCTAATGTTGATGGTGGCCCAAGCTTGTGCACGAAATATCTCCTTTGTTGTTGACCAAGACATATTTGTCCTATTCTTTGGGTTTGTAGCGACTTCCACGACATCATCCTCATAATGAGGCTAATATTTCTAACACAATTTTGTGGTGGAAACTGAGAGCTGAAAGGTTGAAACTTGAAATGATGAAGGTTGCTTGTCAGTCAGATGATAACTTTTTGAGAATGTGGTGGCCTTCCAAATCGAGGCATGAAAATGGAGGCATAACATTCGAACCATTGAAAAAGTTTGGTGAAAAT
This sequence comes from Salvia rosmarinus, assembly GCA_036937905.1. Taxonomy (NCBI): domain Eukaryota; kingdom Viridiplantae; phylum Streptophyta; class Magnoliopsida; order Lamiales; family Lamiaceae; genus Salvia; species Salvia rosmarinus. The sequence continues at coordinate 64,118 of JAODLM010000812.1, forward strand.
TGTTGCATGTAAGGATATGGATAATATGGCTGATTTGGAATTCGATAAGAATCATAAACTTGGAAGTTTGAATTGTTGGTCATTTTTAGAGAATTTGAATTGAGAAGGAAATTCGAGAGAGTAGAAATTTGGAATGAGAAAAATAACCACCAAATTGATAACACAATCATGTCGTTCAACAATTTGGGATCACCACATGTCCTGAGATCGCTATGGTTAAAATTTGGGATCCACTGGATCACCACATGTCCTGAGGTCGCTTTATCACAACAAAGTTTGAACAAGGTTTTACAGTTTAACAATGCATTTTTGTTCTTGTCATCCCTTTGGTCTAATCCTTCATCGGCTCTGTTGATCAACTATGTTTATTAAGTTTTGTCATGTATGAAGCCCTTAACCCTCAGATCTTTTGAATTTCCTAATGCATGATAACAATTCCATGCATACCCCCAATTAAGTAAATACTGTAATATATTTGTTCTCACCATCCAACCACGGTTTTAGATTTCAATATAAGTTACAAGCTTTTCATAAGGCCCCACACACACACATTCTAACCTGTCATTAATCAATATGGACAGCTAGTACACGAGGTTGAGGTAATTTCCCACATCACATATACAAACCATTAAACATGTTCATCCCAAAGATCAATTGCAGGTATCTGGATTCACATATTGTAACGACCCGGCTTCCGGATTGACGGCTGACGCCACAGACCAACACGAGTCTTTTCAGTGTGCTTTGTCCTCACTCACACACTCCCTGAGAAAACTTCCCACGAGGTCACCCATCTCACAATTGCTCCAAGCCAAGCACGCTTAACTTTAGAGTTTTTATGAGATGGACTCCCGAAAAGAAGATGCATCTTGTTGGTATGAGTAGCACATATCAAATCATTTAAGCTCTCCTCGAATATGAGTCCCATACCTGCATATTTTCGAAATCCCTCTCATTCCAGTGTGTTTCGGTTCATTTATGTACCCCTCCGCTTTGAAGCCATAATCGGAGCCGCTCATTGTCCATGCCTCCGCACCGGCGATCACTCCGTACTTCTGCCCCGGGCGTCACATGCCCACCAGCTTCCGCTTGGTTCCTCCCCGAACCACACCGTATTGGGAGAGGTTCGGCTCTGATACCATTCTGTCACAGCCCGACTTGGCTAATCCTGAAGGACTGTCTTATCGGACCGCGACTTGGGGTTGGATTAAAGAAGCGGGGAAAGAAATGGGGATCTTAGTGTTGATTTCTAACTCACATCATTGGTAAGGAAACATGAGTAAATAAGGAAGCATAAGTAATATCGAGACCAGGAATGAATAATTTAAATATAAGGCCAATTCAGAAGGTCTAACCTAACGGTAGTTGATTATGAAGTCACTACTAGAATATTCAGGAGTTCAACATATAACTAAAATTCAAAATAGTTTAAAGAGTTTGCAGCGAAATAAACGTGTGAAATATGCATATGAAGATGCATTCTCAAGGTGAACCAAAAGATGTTCCATTTTCATCGACAAAAGAAATCCCGCTCAACTCCACTCCGTTTCATCACCAGCTCAACCTGCACATCAAAAACGAATATGCAGGGCTAAGTACAAAGTACTCAGTGGGCACATGCCGAAAGATTTTATATTTTCTTCACGAAATTGTACTGCTGTCACCACAGTAAGGCACAAGGGTTTTAATTTGAAAGGCTCTTGTGCTTACTAAATATTTTATCATTTTCACAATGTTGATCTGCCGATCGATTTATTTCAAGATGAGCCCTAGAATTAAATTGATTGTGTAGTATTAGTATGTGTTTCTCTGTTAGAATGTGTGGGACGTGTGAGACGAGAAATGCGACGAAGAAATGTTAGTAATGAATGAGGGTTTAAAATTTGGAATTGTTGATACGCGTTAATAAACGATGAAGATTAGTTATGAACTTAAGATTCATAAATTGTATGAAACGACGTGAAGAAACATCGATGGAAGGGAAGAATGCAACGACGAAGTGTCATCTATCGTTATGGCGAGACGAACCTAATAGACGATATATATTTGTTAACTGAGTCATATCGATAACGAAAATCTTAAAACCCAGAAACTCTAAGACTTAAAAGATATCGAGTTCGTTGAATCTTAGCAATGCTTCTCGAAAGAAGCGAATGGCGTACTAAATTATATTTCTTACGTTGACAAGGTCCATCATGGACGTAAAAGAAAATAACAAAGGATCGCTAGCAGGTACTTCAAGAAGGACAATTCTTGAGGTGAGCGTTCTTATCTAAACAAAATGTGATCTTATGAAAATCATTTACTTCTTATGCTTTATTGCTTTCTTGAACTGCAAATGTTTAAATGCGATATTATCTGCCAAAAATGTTTATTGTTTTGTATATATACATTCGGGTTGGCCGGGCCAACAGGAGATATTTTGAATTTGGGTCCTACTGGTTGATGCCAGTTTGGACTGTGTACACTTAGCCTGAACCATTGCGGTCAGTCGTGCGTTCGGGTAAAGGGAGGCCTCCCTCCCGACGCGTTCCATAGCCGATTTGGATTATAGGTTGAAATAAAACGATCGGCCGATCAACATTATGAAAATGATAAAATATTTAGTAAGCACAAGGCCTTTCAAACTAAAACCCTTGTGCCTTACTGTGGTGACGGCAGTACAATTTCGTGAAAAAAATATAAAACCTTTCGGCATGTGCCCACTGAGTACTTTGTACTTAGCCATGCATATTTGTTTTTGATGTGCAGGTTGAGCTGGTGATGAAACGGAGTGGAGTTGAGCGGGATTTCTTTTGTCGATGAAAATGGAACATCTTTTGGTTCACCTTGAGAATGCATCTTCATATGCATATCTCACACGTTTATTCCGCTGCAAACTCTTTAAATTATTTTGAATTTTAGATATATTTTGAACTCCTGAATATTCTAGTAGTGACTTCATAATCAACTACTGTTTGGTCAGACCTTTTGAATTGACCTTATATTTAAATTATTCATTCCTGATCTCGCTATTACTTATGCTTCCTTATTTACTCATGTTTCCTTACCAATGATATGAGTTAGAAATCAACACTAAGATCCCTCTTTCTTTCCCCGCTTCTTTAATCCAACCCCAAGTCTGGTTCGACAAGACAGTCCTTCGGGATTAGTTGAGTCGGGCTGTGACACATGTGACTCATGCATCATGTAAACTAATAACATATGTGCGTACATTTATTCCCATCTTAGCGTGCTTACTTCTAGAATGCTATAGCAGAAAGCTTAAGCCACGCAAGGGCCATCCTTGATCTAATATGAAATCACAAAAGTTTGGATTTAACACGAACCAACTTCGAAAGGAACATACTCTTTACACACTTCTTTGGACTCATCAAGCAAATAAATTTCCAACGGTGTGCTCTAATATCTATTGTTCTTACTAACATGCCTCTAGGTCTGGTGATATTTCTCACTAAGTTATGCATGCATGTTTGATTTCAGTTAGACAAAAAAGATAGAAGAGTAGTCACAGTAGTACCTCGTCAAGGTGGCTATAAACTAGATTTTAGTGGCGAAAGGGTCAAAATATATATCTAAGGGGTCCTTAAAGACAAAAGTTCAATAAAGAGGCCGTTGTTCCAAAGCCCAAAAGTTTAGATCCCAATAGGGGTGTGCCAGATTGTATCGAATGGAAAAAATTGACCGAATCGATCGATTCGATTCGGTTCGGTTTAAAGTTTCAGCTTCCGGTTCGGTTTTGAAAATTTAGAACCATGCTAAACAGTTCAATTGGTAATTGAATCGATTGAAATCTATTAATGTAACTATATATTATTTTATTTAAATTTTTGTTTATTTGTAATTTTTAATTGGATATATGTAATATGCTTTGAAATTATGATGAACTTTGTGATGTTTTATAAGATTTTTGTAATGTTTTGAATTTTTGTGATGATTGTGTGTGAAATTATAATAAAAAAAGTATTTAATATATATATATATATATATATATATATATATATATATATATATATATCAAAAATTGACCGAAATCGATCGATTTTCAATCGGTCCTATAACTTGAATCTATCGGTTCTGTTTTAAAATACAATTTGGGTTTAAAGTACCATTTCTGTTCGATCGATCGATGCACACCTCTAGATCCAAATATGACAAGACGGACCCATTCGTAAGCAGAGGACTATCAATGCCCTCAGTGTCAGAACTACATTGGGGCTGGGGGGCTATGGGCCCCCCATAGTTTTTCAGTATTAGTAGTATATATTTAATAATTAGATAAAGAGTTCATTGTAGTCTAGTTGGTTATGTCATTTGGAAAACCCAGGTTCGAAACCCAGCTCTTTCTTTCCTGTTTCATCTTTCATTTTTCATTTTCATTTTAACTTTTCCTGTAATTTATTTATATTCTCTTCTCTTTTTCTTTATCCTTTTTCTTTTTCGTCTTTCCTCTTTCACTTTTAATTTTTTATTTTTCATTTTCTTTTCAATAATTTAGTTATATTGTCTTCTCTTTCTACTTTGTGCTCTTTTTTCTTTTTCTTTTTCAATTATTTGTGTTATGTTGATAAAATAAAATATATATGCAAATAATAATGTTTTTTATATATGAATTAATATGATCAATCCAATTTCTTAAAATTTATGATAACTTTATTCTAAGAACAACCAACTGAATGCATTTAATTTATTTAAATTCTTATTTTAAGCACCTAAACAAATTGTTGATGATAAAACAATCAAAATATAGATTAATTGAATATATGATGACTATTTTGAAAATGTAAGTGTTGAACCACACTATTGAATAACTTAATTTCATACATTGAAAATGACTTGTTTGTTAATCATACTAATGAAATTATTATGCACGATTTCAGAATATGAAGAATATAAAGAAACTTATGATGGTGATTTTGTTTAACTTTTATTTTGCTAACATTGTGATGTAATTTAAATAATATTATTTACTTCTAATTTATTTTATTTTTAAAATTGGGCCCCCCTGAGTATAATGTCTGGCTTCGTCACTGAGAGTCATTATACCTCAGAGCACTTATACTGTAGAGCCGACAGAGAGCCTGTGCCAGTGAAGCAGAGCCCTAACATAACTTCCACGACCCAATGTCGTCCACCATCCAAAAATATTAGAGCATTACTACATGCACGATGTCATTACCTCGGTATTTTCGTCTCATGCATCTCTATAAATACCCTTTCCATATAAGACATTAGGTACTCAATTCCCATATAGTCATACTCTTATATAAAAACATATTATTCTTACTGAGTCTCTCATGCTGAAAAACACTTCTTACATATTCTAACTTGAGCGTTACAGAAACTACCCGGAGAACCTCTTCCAGGCTTATTTTGCTTGCTTATTTCGTCATTATTTCGTTGAATCATACAAAGACTGTCCATTTACCACTTATCCGTGTTCGACAAGGTAATAATTATTATAGAGTTCTAACCCAACTCTATTAGGTTGTGAGGTGAAGCTCTCGGCCTTCCCTAGCTTCCAACAAACCTTGCGAGTGTGACCAACAAGAGAGGAACAGTGAGGTAAGAGTGTAAGATGAGAGCTCGACTTAGGAATGAACAGAGACATCGAGCTTACCTCTCTTTGGTCGGAAAACACGATGGCAGAGCAACGGATGGGGCGCACAGCATTGGTCTCTCATCACCGACGACGGAGAAGATGGAGTGAGGGACTTGTTCCCGGAGATGAAGTGGAATGGAGAGGGTGGCGAGTGGGAATAGATTAGGGAGAGTTAGAAGGTCTCTTGGGCACATGCATGCCAAGTGTTATAGGGGAAGAGATAGTTACTCATGCATTCTTAATAGCCTTAGTTAGTGGATATTACATCACTTGAGTGACGATTGAGCTTTGTTTTGTGTTTGCTCACATTTTTCTCTCTCCTTATCTCTTTGTCCGATTCACATGCACGGCCACTTATAGCTAATTTCTTTTATTTGTGATGAGTGTAGGTTAGGAATTACAAACATAGAGAGTAATTATACATATATTCTCTTTGTGTTTGATACATTATGCGCACGTGAGTAATGATATAGTCGGGATTAGGGATGTCAATGGATGGGTTTTACCCAGAACGATCCGGAATCGCTCAAAATCCATTAAATTTTAAAGTAGCGGTTCTGGTTGTGGTTTCGGTTCCAGACCCGCTTTAGACCGGGACCGTTTAGATCCAGAGTTTGATGGTCCGGTCCGGTCCGGTCCGGTTCTAGAACGAGAACCAATGCTTATTTATTGGTTTTGATCCAAGTAAAACCCGTTTATTGACAAGCCTAAGTTTAAATAGGCTTGTCAATGAGCTAGTTTTATCCATATCGATTCGAAATCACTCATAACCCATTAAATTATAAAGCAACGGTTTTGATTCCAATTCTGGTTCTTATCCGGTTCTGGTTCCAGACCCGTTCAGATCCGGACCGCTTAAGACCCATAGTTGATGGTCCGAGTCGGTCCGGATCCAATGTTTAATGGCTCAGTGACGACCGCCTAAAACCTTCGTCAAATGTCCAAGGCGCGTCAAGATACTATTTATAATCTCCTTCAACTTGAACACATAGTTCCGTATATGGCAAGTTAAGGGGTCGAACCCAAGAGAGCTTGTTGTGTTGTCACTCGAGCTGTCACAGTTTGAGTAGAAGGTTGCCCAGAGGGCAAGGTGTCAGTCAGGCTGACGATCTCAGTAGAAATGTACTGAGAGATAGATCTTGAGCAGAAAGTAAAATTGAAACTAGACACAAGGTAAAAGTTAAATAATAAGCAGTTGGGCTAAGGGTTTCACACGTTGAGATACTGGTCAAGATGTCGGTCATAGGTTCAAAGGTTTTCACCACGAGTGTATGTCGTTGGTTAAAGGTACCAAGGGGTAGGCGCCCCTTTTTGGTCGCCACGTACACCAGGCCCCCCAGCCCCAGCTTGCCCTTAGGTTTTAGGACGAAGTACAGAGACCCCTGCCTTGCCCCCTTGCCAAGACGCTTTCCCTAGGAAAACACTTCACTAAGGTATCCCGCCCCAACAGCTTGACTCACTAGATAGCCCAACTAGCCACAGCCGGTCCAAGGGAGTGGTTCGCAACCCTTTGCCCAAGGCCGACGGCTACAATCACCCACTCCAGCCGTACTTCCCGGGATAAAGAGACACTCGATGTCTTACTCCGGCTATTGCTTGTAGCTACCCCCCCCCTCAAGGCTACCGACCGAGTTAACGCTCAAGGAAAGGGACAACATGGGTATCAAAGCCTAGAGCTTCGGGAACACCCACTCAAGGTTCTAAGGACGTTTAGACCTCACGACTCTCATGACCTCGACTCAACGTGCTTCACCCCGAGCCCAACCAAATCTACTACTCACGCATAATCGACATAAACACAAAAGTAACAAACAAGAACATAAACGAAACCATACTTGAATATAAAATCGAATGCAAAGGCAAAGCAGTCTCTGGTAAGCAGTTGCTCGAGCAGAGATAACAAAATACATAAACATAAAGGTTGTCCGTATGACTTGTTTATCTTCCTCACCAATCACTCATGAAAACCAAAGGAAAAATGAAAGATAAAAGTGCAGAGAAAACTAAGGACTTGATGCTTCCACTCTAAAACCGATGATATGTGTGAAGTGGTTGTTGGGAGCCTAGGTATACTCCTCTTTGACTTGGTCTGTGCGCGCATCTCGAGGAGATAGGTGGTGAGGTCAGCAGCTAGCTCGGGCTTTGGACCACCGATGGAGACTCCTCTGGCTTCAGCTGGACGGATTTGTCTCATCTCAACCACCACAGCTTGACCTTTCCCTTTTCGGTAAAAATCAGGTTTGCGGCAGAGAAGGACCTTGCCTCGAATCTTCCCTTTTGCATGCAAGTCTGCCAGAGTTCTTGTCTTCGTCTCACAGCTGCATTCTGAGGTTACCCTCTGTCCCCTACGTCATTCCTCGTCCTTTTTCCGCTCTTCCTTGTCTCGATCATCCTCTTGACTTCATGTCAGCTTGTTGGTCAGGCTCAGCTCCCGCGCAGTACCGTGTCTTGCCAAGATGTCAGAATGCATTGTCAAGGTAATCTTCAGGATTTTACCTCTCTCACAGGAGGTGGCCTGATCTTGCCCAAGGTCCATCTCAACATGCAGCACCCCAAAGTGTGTCCTCCCAGACACAGATAAACACAAAGAACACGCAAAAATGCATTCTTTCTAGGGCAATGACTACCCCAAAAAGAGTACGAAAAGCGGGCTCGTCAGTCAGTTCCAGAACCAGAACCATTACTTATTTATTGGTTCTGATCCGAGTAAAACCCACCCATTGACATTCCTAGTCGGGATTGTGGGTTCGCGCTTTTATTGGAAAATCCTTGTGTCGGGATTTCATAATTAATCCTTGCATTGAATTAATCTACTAATCACTACAGGAAGCTAAGTCATGGATTATAGGGACATATCAATTTTAATCCGGGATCTAGTTATTGAGTGGCAATTGGATTTTTTAACTTAGTAATTATACTAAGTCAACTCATTACTGAGCAGAGTTCTCTAATTGAGATTCCTAGTGACGAGTCCAAACGTGGTATAATCTAATCTGTGAAATTAATTTTAATTACTAGCCTAATTGTAATGCTAACTAAGCTAATATAATTACGGATTAAAGGAAATTAAACTAAGGAAAAAGCTGTTCCTTGGCCTTTATCACTGAGGTGTCTGGTTGACCTAATAATAATTATTATAATAATAATTATAATAATAATAATAATCGATTATTTTTTTAGGTAAAACTTAATAAAGATACTAAAACAGTAAAAGGTTGACAATTATTTGTATTTTGTTAGAATTCACAAGCCAATTAATCTAATCAACTAAAAAATTTAATTTAATTTGATCAATCCAAATAATTTCATAATTAAAATTGCATAATTATAATTAATAATTAAAGTGGAGATACACAATTGAACTAAAGTTACATAACTGAAATTGAAATAACATAATTAAAAACTGAAATTACATAAACAGAAACTAAATGAATCATAATTATACACTACTCATATTTGTCACTTGTCCAGATATGTTCAACCGAATCAACTCGACGTTGCTGATGTATAGCTCTATCACAAAGTTTATCATAATTTATAAGATATGCTGGGAATTCCTAAGTAGAACCCATGTGTATTTTGCCGGATCATCAGACCAAATGACCGATTCATCCATCTCATTCTCAACAATTATGTTGTGCAAAATACCACATATAAGCATAATTTTAGTCATGTACCTCATAAGAACACGCACGATTCTAATTATCACCCACTAAGTTTGTACCACTCCAAACGCCTGCTTCACATATTTTCTTGTGCCGTTCTTTTGAATAATATTCTTTCTTATACTATGTATCGTTCATTATGAAATTAATTTCTGGGACATTCCTTATATGGAAGTGTTGAATACGGATGATCTATGAAGAACATTTATAAAATTACTAGATCTTGCTTGCCCAAAAAAGGCATTCATATCCACAAGTATGTGGCTTTACGTATTATAGTTGAGACACTATAATCGCCTCGACTATATTCGCATTTCCAAGTGGTGGGACAATTCATTCATTCCTAATTTATATAGTTGACACTCACTTGCTTCAAATGTATGTCATTGATCATGCATTTGAAGCAAGTGAGTGTTAGCTTCATTTGGACATCTTAAATCTTGAGTTCTAAATACCTCAAGGACACATTGACAAAAATCAGATAGACAATTCAAAATAGTTCGGTTGCCTATTCGTATATACTCATCGAGTGAGTCACCTGGAGACCCATATGTCAATTGATAGATAACTGTTGTGCACTTTTGAAGACCCATATGCCAGTTGACAAAATAGTTATGTTGTCCATTTCGGATACATGACATATTTTAAAAAGAAATCGAAGAAGGAGAAGAAGAAATCTTTCAGAAGATCCGCCCAATGGTAATGTCATATGTACTAATTAAAAAAATTAGTCGTTTAAGAAAAAAGAAAAAAAAAAGACATTTGAAAATTAAGAAACTCCTATGGAAAAAGAAAATGAAGAAAAAAAGTCAAAAAAGAGAAAAAAAAATATAAGTATATATTTTTTGTAAAAAGAAGAGAAATGAGAAATAAAGTTTAAATATTTTAAACTTAAAATCTTCATAACACTTACATTACATTTTAAATTTTTGTAAATATTATATATCAAATTAAAGATTTTTCATGCTCTTTAATTTGATATCTCACTTAAATATTTTATAATTACTCAAATTTTATAAAATGTCGAAATAAGAACTTAGAAATAGATTGGAGAAGGAAAAAGTTTGACTTTTCAATTTGGCACACGTCCGAAGCCCATGCGTACCCCTCAAATTAAATTAGAGCTGACAACAATGGTCCGAGTCCACAAGACTTCCCCAAAAAATCGGTTTGGGTTGGGGTGACCTAAAAATCCATCAGACCAAAAGAATTGTGGCACAATCAAGCCCGAAACATCACTTTTAGTATAAATTTTTCGGATTGGATCGGACGGTCCAGGCCTGATAGAATTTTAATAGTTATGGGTGGGTTTGACCTGATCCAAAATTCCATTGGACCCATGTTTTTTGAGCCCAATCCAACCAAAACTGGATCTCGATCATTTTGCCACTTCTAATACCTTATTTTTTAGTACAATAATTGGGTTCATTGAATGTTGCCACATCATCTACTTGCAATGGTCTGAAGTTTCATTCAATTGGGTTTTATTTCTTTAAACCTAACCAATGCAAATTCCCTTAACACTTGTATAAAGCTAAATAGATAAAATAAAGAAGAGTGTACTTATAATTGAAAAAAGAAACTGAAAAATTAAAATAAGGATGGTTCCCTCATAATCGAGAATGCGAGTATTAGTTGAAGGTATCAACGAGATTGTGTGTAGATATTGAAAAACGGGTTCAAGTTTTGGACTGTGTTATGCTCAATAAAAGTGGGCTCGGTGGAATTTCGAACTAGGCCCGCTCATAATTAGCCAAAGCCTGGCGAGCCTCGACAGGTCCCACTTGAAAATTTTATACTATAAAACGTATTTCGGCTTAGTTAGGTATCGATAATTTTTGTCCGATGGTTTTTTGGCCCGATCAACTTTTTGGGAAGCCCGGTAGTCTCGGACTGGTCCGACCCGATCCATTTGTTTGCCACCTCTAATTATGTGTACAATTTTATGATGATATTGCACAAATTACATGTTGGGAAAATTCCTAACTGCTGGGAATAAGTCTATCTTAATTTTGTCTTTTAATTAGATCCCAAAATCTCTGATGGTTATCCTGTTGTTGTAACTAATATTGCTGACTTGTTTTAGAGTTAGATGGTTTTTGATATAGGTTTCAGTAGTAGAACTATCAGTTTGGACATACTAAAGTCTGAAGGACTTCAAGCAATACTGAAGCCAGACATACTCATAAGATCGGTACCAGCACAACTGATAGAAGCTCAGCTGAAGGATCGTATACTGAAGACTGACGGAAGACCAACTGAAGTATGAAGACTGAAGTATAACAATGCTGATGACAAGAGCTACTTGAGTAAAGTCGAAGACTGAAGACTAATGTTGGAAGACTGAAGACTGAGACTCAGCGCTGAAGAGATGGAGTTTGGATATGACTAACTGTTATACCAAGCAGCTAGCCTTCGGTATAAGTCAAAGCTGACTGCCAGTAGTCAAAACTATTGTTCAATCAAAGTTACGGACAAGTTGTAATACCTCATCCATCTAAAACTGGTTTAAGATCAATTAGATCTTTAATTAGGGTTTTTGCATCCCTAATTAAAATATTAAGAAATCAAATATTAATTTTTAATTACAAATCACGCGACTTAATCTGTAACTCGAAATTGAGTAAGAGGAATAGTTTTCGATTCATGTTCGGCATTAGTGTCTTGAAGCACGAGAAAGGACTATTTGTACGTAGAAATATTAGTGCGTGTCCACTTTGAAAATAAATTCTTCTTTAAAAAAAAAAAGAACACCATATGAGAAGTTTTAATTTTATGACGATTCTTGAATGGTAACCTGAGAATATTTTTATTCCCTTTTAGAGTGTGTTTTCCGATGACGATTAATTTTCCAAAATTAATACTACGCCATTCTTTATATATATACGATGAAGCTTAAAATTTAATTTTCAACTTAACAAAAATATAGAGATGAAACGAGTACAACTTTCAAATAAATCTATTAGTGAAGCTCAACTTTGCAAAATATTGAAAGATGAGAAAGTTCCAAGTTTTAATGTTTTATTAATATTGTTAGAGTACTTTTTAACCATATTTCACCATATGTTATTATATAATTCAATTTATGAGAAATTATTAATATATTACTGAAGTATAAGAAAGCAAAATATCTTCTTGTTGGTCATGCATTGATCGGTCAAATGAAAAAAAAAAAAAAGTAAAGTGTTGTACTTTATAACCACATGTCTATTTTGGAAATTATAGTGCTATATTATAATATAAAAATAGGACCAAATATCTTACTTCTTCCATCATGACCGAGACTAATGAGAAAAGTGGAAGAAATGTTTTTTTTTTATTTCTTTAAATTAAGACCACATATTTCATAACTTATAAAAAAATATCATCACTCTCCATACTCATTTTTCCCTCTCTGCTACCGTAAACCAAATAAAGAAAAGGATGAAGTGAAGTTCTTCATTTTTTTATTTTTTTTGAAGAAACAAGCTTGAGGCTCGATGGTTCTTTGCTTTCACCACAAATCAAAACCCTTTAAAAGGTTGGAAATCCTATGACCTATATAGAAATGCAAGAAAATCAAGGTTTCATTTTATTTTAGCATGGATGAAGTTGTCGAAATTTTTAGATAAATTTTGAGAGTTTGTCTAAATGACTTAAGTTTGTGTATTAATGTTGTAGCTATATTGATATTAAGCTTAGATTTTAAGTTTATTGCAAATTTGATTATGTTTGAAAATTTTATTATTAAGGAACGAATTATTTGAGAACTATAAGAGCATGATTTGATATTTGGTTTTTTTTATTTGAGCAGGTATTTATGTTGTTGGGAATAAATTAAGCATATATGATTAAATTCAATTTTTTTGAATAATATTTGAAAATTTCTTTAAAAAAATCGAGAGGTTAATTGATGTGTTTGTGATGCTCGATTTTTCTATACATAATATTATTGTATATTATTGATCATTGTTTAATAGAAGATATGCTATGAATTTGCTAGAAATTTTGGTGATGTTTCGTTCTTTTTTTTCAAAAAAAAAAATCGAAAGCTTTAGGTTATATAGAAGGACTTTTCGATTTCATTTTGACAAGATGATTACATATCTAGACTCGTGTGTATTTATGATGCTTAATATGAATTAATTAGATTTTTCGAATAGAGTTTGAAAAATGACTACGTCGAGTTGTTTTGGAAAATGACGTAGAACTTAAGAATCGTAAATGTTATGCATGATTTGCCTTAATATACATATGTTTGGGCATATTTAAATGTTAATGTGAATTTATGGTATTTATCTAAGTATGCTCGGGTAATGAAACCGAAAAGGGCCTATTATTTCAGCTACTTGTTTTACAGATTTCAATGTTCGTTGAATGAAATTGAGTGTATAAATGAGTTTGTTAATACGAATAATTGCTAAGTTTAAAGTTGGGAGTGATTTGGGTGATGTTTGAGTATGTTATGTGTGCTCAATTGAAATGAGCACGTTGTAGTTCTAAGTATGTCAATGCGTGTGTAGAGTTATGTTTTACGCCTAGCATAAATATGAGTTTCTCTAAATAGATGAACTGCGACATGGGAGACATGATTAAAACTTAAAATACTAAGTTGAAGTTAGGATTTTTGGTTTTTCCAATTAAAGTTTACACGTTATTAATGGAAAGTATAAGCTTCTCTCAAGCTTAGTCTTGATAAGGAATTAAAATGTGAAGTAAATATGCTAAGAGGAGAACAAGGGCAATTCGCTACGACTAAGAAAAATGAATCAGAGAGTTAACCATATCTCTTAAGACGGAATTGATTTCATAACTGAAATCGTATTACTAAATAACTAATAACTTATGACGAAGTTTTCTGGGAATATTGTGAGGTCTGCAGTGATGCTTCGTCTTATTAGAACGAGAAGATTTTATGAGGAAATACGAAATGGATGAACTATAGTTTCTGAAGGAAACAATGACCTTGTTTAGTTGAATGTGCAAAAACTCTGAAAGGTCCAATCTAAGTAATAAACCCTGATAAAGTTCAAGAAAGTTGTCAAGTCTATTATGTACTCCCGACTTTGCTAGAGACTCAAATAACATACTAAATTAGTTTCTTACGTAAAGGTGGGACACGGACGTGATCATTGGCATAGAAAAAAATTGTTTAGAGAAAGTCTACAGTCCAGGTGGGCTTTACTATACTCAAAATGATAAATGTTTATCAAATTATTTATTTACGATGCTTATTTTGCAAGAAATAATGATGAAATGATTTATTTAATTACCTGCCCAAAATGTTTATGTTTTATGTATGTATCCTATTCATGATCGAATGATGCATATTGTTGGGTAGCTCCCAACTTATGAAATGTTTGAATTCGTATCCTTGTTAGTACCCGCAAGGATGATTGAGAATTCGTATCCTGTGCCGGAGTGGCAAGGATTTTGTGCACTATTTTGTGACTGTGTGCTGAAAGGGTGCTCGGTCGGTCACGACGTCCGTGGGAGGAGGCCTCCTCTCCGGCGCGAGATGATTTTATGAGATGAGAAATGATGATATTATATGAGAAATGAAAGGAAAGGGATATGGATCATACATACAAGGAAAAATGCTTGGCCAAGCGACGTTTATGAAAATGATGAAAATATTTTAGTAAGCACAAGGCCTTTCAAATAAAACCCTTGTGTCTTACCATGATAGGGCAGTGTAATTTAAAAATGAGGAAATGTTTTGGCATGAGTCCACTGAGTGCATTCTTGTATTCAGCCCTGCATGTTTGTTTTAAAATGTGCAAGTTGAGCAGGTGATGGATGGAGGCGTGTTGAGCAGTCGGAACCCCTTTTGATAATGATATATTAGAAACCTTGACTACACATCGTCATATGTGTATTCACACGTTTTTCCGCTGCAATAGAACTAAGTTATTTTTTGATGTCGACAGTTGAATTCCTTCAAATCATTTGAATCATTTGTTAAGGATCTGTAAGTCTCTTTCTATATGTAATTCTTGTGTGTCTTGTATTTAATGGTTGAAGCCTCTTAGTTTACTTGAATTATGTTCCACAAGTCTATGATTAATTGACTTTCATGTTCCTTGATTATTGTTCCAAGTATTGGTCCTCGTTAATCCGTCCTTAGGATTAGAGGGTTGTTACTCCTAAATACTTTATATGTTTCTCCTAAATACTCGTGCCCAAAAGAAATGAGACACTTTAAATAAGACGAAATGAGTATTAATCTAAGTGTTTCGAATCAGTTTAAGGTTTTCAGTAAAGCAAATATAGTAACCACCATATTACGCACGCACATCAGTTATTAATCCAACTGACCAATTATCTTAGCAGTTAGTAGATTTGCTAACTGATATTGCTCGATCACTGCACTTTTCTTAATCGAATCGATCAATAATCTCGAATCGACAGTTATCCGATCATTCTCACGCATTAGTAGCCAATCAGTCAGTGTAAAGAAAAGTTTCAAATTTTTTCTAATTGATATATTCCCCCCAAATTTATCAGTACCTATCCAGCGAACCCATCATTACTTTAGCTACGCTATATTTGTCGATGACTTGCAATACTTGCTTCTCTAATAAGAGTCGTCATATTCTGCAAGTATTGATTGCCTATTTGTATATTAAAATGTTCAAGTCGAGCATGTCAAAACCATCTTTTAACTTTCCAAATAAGGACTCGAAATAATTTGACTTTATTTGAAATTAAAAATTTGACAAATCATTTAGAAGTTATGATTCAAAAAATTTGAGATAATATCAATTACAATAAATCAAAAGATTAGATAAATATATTTGCAATACTTTGAAATTGTGTGAAAGTGACAACTTAAATAACTAGTTATTCAAATAATAATTAATTATAATTTATTCGTGAATCTACTTATCTCTACTTAAAACTTCTAAATTTCAACTCCTTTCCTTCCCTCTTTCTAAAACCCCTATCCGTTCCACTGCTAAAGCTAAACCCTCTCTCTCTCTCTCGCTAGTGAGGAGCAAAGATGCCCCTCTCTTTCCTCTCTCTTCCACCCTTCCCTCCACCGCCACTACTCTCTTACTCCTCAAAGCTTAAACCCACCTCCCTCAACCTCCTCCTGAAGCCGCCGCTTCTCTCCACCTCCACCGCTATCTCCGCGGTCGGCCCCGACGGGAAATACTACCCAACCCCGTCGGATGATGACCCACCCGAAGCCCCGAAGATTCCATGCACGGCGTCAACAAATTCCAGCAAATCCAGCGCCAGTCGGCCCGAGCCCGCAAGCTCCAGGAAGAGCAATACAAGAAAGACCAGCCCACTTTCCTCAAGGCGCTCGAGGAAACCGACGATATTCCCGATTCAGTCATCGATGAAGACACCGGAGACGACCCTTTCGGAGAAATCGACAAGGCAATCGCCATGAAACGCCGCGAATTCATCAAGCAGGGCTTAATTAAGCCGGCGACCAAGAAGCAGCCCGAGCCCGAAGCCGAGGTCGCCGATGAGTTGGAGCCTGAAGAAGTTGTCGATTTGGAGGAAATTGACGAACTGCACGGCCTGACTGAGATTCCCGGTGATGAGAGCGACGAGGGGAGTGCGGAGAAGTCCGATTTTGAGGTGAGTGATGGCGATTTCTCGAGCTCGTTTGATATTGATTTTGATGAGTACGGTAAAACTAAACCTAGAATTGTCGAACCTAAGTTTAAAATGAGCTTAGCTGAGCTGTTAGATGAGAGCAAAGTGGTGCCTATATCTGTTTATGGGGACTTAGAGGTGGAAATCAATGGGATTTCGCACGATTCTCGTGTTGTTGAGAGTGGTGACTTGTTTGTCTGCTGTGTGGGGAGGAAGACTGATGGGCATTTGTATCTATCTGAGGCGGATAAGAGAGGCGCTGTGGCGGTAGTGGCGAGTAAGGAGATAGATATAGAGGGCACATTGGGGTGTAAGGCCTTGGTCCTTGTAGAGGACACCAGTGTTGTACTTGCTGCTTTGGCAGCTTCGTTTTTTAGGCATCCGTCTAGGATTATGTCTGTCATTGGTGTCACAGGGACAAATGGTAAGACGACAACCTCTCACTTGATCAAATCGATGTATGAGGCGATGGGGCTGAGGACGGGGATGCTGAGCACTGTGGGATACTACGTTCATGGGGATAACAAGCTGGAGTCGAGTAAAACTACCCCCGATGCAGTTTTGGTGCAGAAGTTGGTGGCCAAGATGGTGCATAATGGTACGGAGGCATTGGTGATGGAGGCTTCGTCTCATGGTTTGGCGTTAGGGAGGTGTGATGAGATTGACTTTGATATTGCGGTCTTCACGAATTTGACTAGGGATCATTTGGATTTTCATGGGACGGAGGAGGAGTATAGGGAAGCTAAGGCTAAGCTTTTCCAGAGGATGGTGGACCCATCACGCCATCGGAAGATTGTGAACATTGATGACCCGAATGCAATGTTCTTTGTCGCTCAGGGGAATCCCGATGTGCCGGTTGTGACCTACGCGATGGAGAATAAGAATGCGGATGTTCACCCTTTGAAATTCGAGTTATCTCTGTTTGAGACTCAGGTTTTGGTGAATACGCCTCAGGGTATATTGGAGATCTCGTCGGGGCTGCTTGGAAGGCATAATATATACAACATTCTTGCAGCTGTGGCCGTTGGAATCGCAGTTGGGGCACCTTTGGTGGACATTGTCAGAGGAATTGAGGAGGTTGATGCAGTGCCGGGCAGGTGTGAGTTAATAGACGAGGAACAGGCTTTTGGAGTTATTGTGGATTACGCCCATACTCCCGATGCACTATCGAGACTCCTTGATTATGTGAGAGAGCTTAGCCCTAGGAGGATCATCACCGGTACTTCACTCTCTCCATTGATATGTAAAAGCATCCAACTCTTATGTTTTGCTGCTAATATCCTAATTGTCTTGCAAACTCATGAATGCCAATATAATACTGGATGTTAGCTTGGGCCTGATCTTGAAACTTCAACCAATAACTTTCCATAAAATTGATTTCTTTTTCAGTTCTCCAATACATTTCACTATAATCTTTTCATCATCTTTTTTTTGATCCCACTTGTGACATAAGAAGCATGATGTTGTTTTTGGTACTTATTTGGATCTTTTTTGGAATTGATTGTGTTACAAGAAACAAGTTTGAGATGGGAACATTTATCATGAGTCTCTTGCGGTTTCTGTTGGAATTTATCTATTTCTGACCCATTTCTTCTTCTGTTCTCAAAGTGTGTGGGTGTGCTGGTGAAAGTGACAGAGGTAAAAGGCCAATGATGACAAAGATAGCTACAGAAAAAAGTGATATCACTATCTTGACATCAGATAATCCGAAGAATGAAGATCCTTGTAAGTTGAGATGTTTGCTATTGTTGCTGAGACATATCGATACACTTCAATATGATTTTAGGCTTTTTTTCAGAAGTTTCTCATGACTTACTTTCAACGTATAGCATATTGTAGATGAGGAAGTAATCATTTGAAACATGCCAAAATTTTTTTCTGTAATTTAAGAAAACAGAGCCAAGGGGTATTAGATTATTGCCAGATTTATAAGTAGGGATGAATCATATTGGGCTGAGATTCTTAAATTTGCTGAAGTTGTTAAGAAGATAAGTTTTGGCTCTTCTGGGATTCAAGTCTTCTCCCTAACTTTTATGATCAGATAAATGAAACTAATGGTAATAGTAGTAACAAACTCTAGTTACAAAGATTTGTGTAAATTGTAATACTCTTCAAGAGTTTTTTTCATCTGTGATTTTTATTTCTTACTAGTCTTTCATCATCCACCTTGTTGTTCTCTTACTATTTTTCTTTTCTTGATATTATTACCAGTGGACATCTTGGATGATATGCTGGCTGGAGTAGGTTGGACGATGCAAGATTACTTAAAACATGGAGAGAATGACTACTATCCACCTCTTCCTAATGGTCATAGACTATTTTTACATGATATCAGACGGGTAGCTGTACGATGCGCTGTAGCCATGGGCGAGGAAGGCGACATGGTTGTAAGTTCTTGGACATTATATTTCACGGTTTCTTTTGCATTTCTGCACAAATTTGAGAGAAGAAACCAATTTCTGAAACAACTATTGTGGGCTGGCATCAACAAAGAACTACTTATTCGTTCAATTACCTTGTCATCTTGTTTGAGCAAATGTATGGTCTATCCATACATTTTTGTCTGCTTGTCAAACTCTTGGAATGAGAAAGCTCCTTTGCAACCCTTGTTCTTTAAATTTACTCATCTAGCTGTGCATTGGTGACAGGTGGTGGCTGGTAAAGGCCATGAGACTTATCAAATAGAAGGTGAAAAGAAGGAGTTCTTTGATGATCGGGAGGAATGCCGGGAAGCATTACAGTATGTAGATGAGCTTCACCAAGCTGGAATAGATACAAGTGAATTTCCATGGAGGTACTTTGTCATCTGTGAATATCAGTCTTCTTATAGATTAATTCTTCTTCCCACTTCACCATTCAATCAGAAAATATACGAGCTCTTTCATGAAACGAACTTGCCAGTTAATATAGAAACTTCTGCCAATAAAATAATGAGCTTTTGTGAGTAGCTTATCTAGATTTATGGTTCAAGAACTTGCCTGTTAATATAGAAACTTCTGCCAATAAAATAATGAGCTTTTGGGAGTAGCTTATCTAGATTTATGGTTCAATCACTTGACGTCTACTTGTACATTTGACATATTGTGTTTGTACATAAATATGAAGATATGAAATTATGCTCTTACTTGCCACAGGTTGCCAGAGAGTCATTAGTGTTTACCAAGCATACAGAAAATGATTGAGGCAAAAGGTCATTTTATCAGCACCAGCAGATTATAGCGCGCCCGTGCTTGGTTAAATCACGTATTTGAAGAGTCTGAGCATGCTCTTAATGACCATGATAATTTCACTCGAACATGCTGGTATGTACATGATCCCGTCTCCCTTGATGTTCCTCAGGCTATGCTTTATTATTTATGATGGAATTCAGCACTCTGTTTTATCCTTCACCTTGTCCCTTCTCGCATCTTGAGTTGTCTAAAAGTTTATATTCTCTGTTTTTTCACGAAAAATTGTGGGTCGATTTTCATGTTCTTGCAGAACGAACTAGGTCATGTGGTTACTTAGATGTCCTCTTGTTGTCTTGGCAAACTGAGAAGCTCCAATTTTTGTAAGGAAGTGTATAAATTAGTTCTGTAATGTAATGTAATGTCATTGTCATTGATCATAATAGTATTGTAATCTATAAATCTATCATTATCCCACTTAAATGTTTGAGGGCTGTAGATTATTAGCATACGTTTGTGACTAAAATTGAAGAACTTAAAAAAATAGTGTTCCTGTGCCATGTTGTAGTAACTTTTGTGGTTGATCTATCTTGCAATTGTGGATTTTCTACTCTTGATAACTGCCAATTTATTTTAATTCGTATTTTATTTTACTCTCACGTGTACATGAAGTGGTTTGCTATTCTCATTTATTTTTAGTTTCAATATTCTTTACATATTGAGATTCAAATAAGAATCATTTTAATAACGTATGTTCAAGTTTAAATTTTAGAGTGTAGAAATGTTAATACAGATATATCCCTTTAGATAGTTCGTTTTTTATATGTCATCCTATTGCGTGTGAAAATTCCAATTGAATAACGTATGTTCAAGTTTTTCATAATAATAACAAATTTAAATTTTTGACCAAGTAAAGATGATGTGGACTGCGGGAGGCTGATATGAATCATATGACATGATTAAAAAAAATTGAAATTACATATTAAATCTGCTCGCCATTTCTGGTATCAATCTTGTTCGTTTTGTGATGTTAGAAATTGAAAAATCGATTCCACTAAAAAACGCGATTTGCAACCAAAGCTCAACTCCAAAAATTCCTTTGACAGAAGTGATTCTTTATTGATTTCATCCTTTTGATATTGAGCTCAATGAAGGAGAGATGAAGGCTAAGATGTCGATGATCTTATGACAGATTTAGAGAAAAACAAGGTTGTTTGGGACAACCACAGCCTTTTCCGTGGTCTTCGACTCTTCATGATGAGTTTCAATTAGAATATAGTTTTCATGGGTCTGTCTTCAAGTCAGGATGTCTTCACTATTGATTTTTTTTTATCAAAAATGAATGTTTTAAATGGAAAAGAAGGAAAAAAACAAAAAAAAAAAACTGATTTTTAATATTAATATAAATTGAAAATAGGGGGTAGAAGCCCATGTGACCTGACTAATGGACCACTCAACCATTAATGCTAGCCGCGTTGGATCTACTTCCTGTTTCCATATAATTATTGGTTCATCTCATTATAAAATAATAATATACGTATAAATTATGAATATACTATTTTATGGTGAAAAAACTAGATGATATAATTTTCTATTAAATTAAGCAGAATATTTTAAAATTAAGTAAATATGTGCTTCGTTTTAATTCGTTTTCTAATTAATCCAACTCAGAATTTTGGGGTTTGGTTGTATTGAATATTTCAGATTTAAGTTGTAACAGATTATTTGGATGTGATTTATTTTCTTTGTGTAGGGCTTACTCGGTGTACATGAAAATACCGATTGTGAGTTGGATGACATAAAAAAATGGTAAAAAAGAAAAGGGTTATTGGCATATAAATATACAAACTTTAATATGATCTTACGAATTTTAAAAGGAGTATATAAATATACGAACTTTGATTTAATTTTGATTTTACACACAAATTTTAAGATGAGTATATAAATACACGAACTTATTAATTTTAGTAATTTTACCACGATTTATTTTTTGGACCAAATTCAAATTGACATGACATTAGATATGATGAGTTGATAACTTAAAAATAAATTAATAAATAAAATATAAAAGAAACATTTATCATTTAGTAATTTTACCACGATTTATTTTTTGGACCAAATTCAAATTGACATGACATTAGATATGATGAGTTGATAACAACGTAAAAATAAATTAATAAATAAAATATAAAAGAAACATTTATCATTGGAAAACATGCACATTGACTCATTAATATACATAAAACAAATATACACTTCACGAGAAGGAAAGGGAAAAAAATAAAGGAATATAACACAAACACACAAAACGAAGAGAGCACTTCAAATCTTAAACTCACCATTTGTCAATGGAGTAAACGACGAACAAGTGTGCTACTACAAATGTCTTCTTCTTCTTCACACATGAACTTTAAGATTTTCACATCGTTGTCAACTAATCATATATAATATCATATCAATTTCAATTTGATCGGAAAAAAATTATGATAAAATTATATAATTAATAAGTTCGTGTATTTATATACTCTTTTAAAAGTTTGTGTACAAAACCAAAATCAATCAAAATTCGTGTATTTATATACTTCTTTTGATGTTCATATACAAAACCAAAATCATATCAAAATTTATGTATTTTTATATCAATAACCTAAAAAGAAATTCAATTCACATTTTCTAGACGCATTCTAATTAAAAAGAAAGTATGCGGAAATGTGGATGACAACAACAACTAATAAACGAGCCCAAATATATTAATTATTATTATTCGATAAAAGTTCGTTCGAGTTCGTTTAGTGAAGCTATTAGCTAAACAAACCTTTGAGCATGATAGTATTAATCGTTAGCTCGTGAAAAGTTCGTTAATGCGATTTTCAAAATATAAAATTATTAACTCGATATAATTATTTTCTTTCTATAATTAGTAATTATTGTGTTAAATCTCTAACTATTTTATTTGTTCTAAGAAATCAATAAATATATTGTGTTATTATGGATAAAATAATCAATAGTCTAAACATATATCTAAATTTAGAAAGCTTGTTTGGGTTCGATTAAAGCTCGAATAAGCTCGTGAGCTCGAAATATTCGATAAATAAAACTCGAGATTCTACTCGCATTCTAATTAAAAAGAAAGTATGCGGAAATGTGGATGACACTGACAACACTACATAATTCCAAACTAACTAAATCGTTTGTTTAGCATGAATACCCAACTTATCAACTTTTAATTGGGTCATGTCAACTTTTAAGTTTTATTTATCTCAATAATAATAAATCTAATTTTTAATTTTCAATTGAGTCTCATTAAAATATACATCATTTTATATATTTTTATATGTAATTAATTATGTATTTTTCACTATAAATTGAATAATTTAAGAAAAATAAAATTAATTATTTCATAATTATATATACAACTATATATATATATATATATATATATATTTTTTCAAACCTTTGAATAATTTCAAATCCGTTTCTTACGATTTTTATATCAAATAAAGATCTCGTCATGATCTATAAAATAAAAAAAATAAAAAAATTGAAAAAAATAATTTCGATAACATATTTTTGAGAAAAAAATGAAAAAACATATGGATTCCACATTATAAGTAAAAGCTACTTTTCAACTTTGAAAGTTGGGTGCAACTTTCAATTTTTTTCTTCCATCATTGTAGCATCCCAAAAATTGGGTGTCAACCTTTGAAAGTTGGGATCTCTTCCTTTTGTGGATATCCTTAGTATTCAAATACTATTATTTAAATATAGATTTCATTATCTTATATTAATTAACTTATTTAATGTCTACAAAAAGTTATAAAAACTCTTGTACATCCGTCCATATTGTGCGGAATGACAAAAGTATCATTTGTTCTTAACAAAAAATATCATTTACATTGAAGAAAAATATCATTTGTTTTTTGCACTGTAATTTGAAAGTATAATTTATATTGAAGAAAAATATCATTAGTATTGAAGAAAAGTATCATTATCCTTACATGAGGATGTCCGCACATGAGACCACATCACAAAAAATATATTACTTTCTTTTTTATGATATTATTCTTTATTATTCAAATTCAAAATCATTCATTATTTAAAAAATTATTTTTACCATTCATAATCTAATATATAGCGAAATACTTTTTTTATTCAAACAATATTTGTCAATAATTTATTAAAAATTTCATTTACAACTGATATGAAGTGAGTATTATTTAATATTTTTGCGTGCTCAAAAAATCTGTTTTTTTGCAACTATTAAGTAGAATAAGTAGACACGATCTCAGATTGAAAAACACGGAATATTTGAAGCACCCCTTTTACTCATTTGACTCCATTGATTCCTTCAGCCCCTTTTCTCTCTCTAAACTTACTAGAGGTAGTAGTGTGATTGCGGTGGAGAAGATGCAGTGAGAGAGTAACAAGAACTGAAGGGGAATTGCTGATCCTATTTTCTGATGGATTTTCAGAGAATTTGCTTATGGGCTGCTTTACTGCTTTTCCTAAGCAATTATGGTGGAGTCTGGGCCGGTGACATAGTTCATGATGATGATTTGGCTCCCAAGAAGCCCGGTTGCGAGAATGATTTTGTGCTGGTGAATTTCTCAATTTTGCTTCGTTTCTTGCTTACCTTGCTTATTTTTGTGTCATATATTTAGTACTTCTCTTTAATTTTTGAGTTTATTTCAGAAAGCTTTAGTCTTGAATCATGTTCTTGTCCTTGATTTTTGTGTATTTGCTCGTGGCTGCCTGAATGTATGGTTTGTGTGTGAATTTGACTATGGATTGCTTCTTTTGATGACAACCATCTATCTGGATTTGTATATTTGTTTTCTAAATTTCCGGGTCCGTTTATTTAGCGTGCTCTGATTGTACTGTGATTGTCTTTCCAATCTTAATTTCATTATAAATCCATAATCTTTGCTCCAAAAGGGGAAAATCTTGCCCTGGAACCCCCACATTCAGCCACATGAGAATGTGGGATAAATCATGGTCAGCGGTTAAGTAGCTAGGAGGACCAAAGCCTAGTGCCCACAAGGAATAAATCCTCAATCTTTGATTTCTAATATTCTTAGTTCATTAAATTCCTCATTTTAAAGCAATTTATCGAATTCGACTGAAATGCTATTTTGTGCATGTGTGTATTAGTGTGTAAATTTGTGCTTACATTTACTTACAACATTTGTATAGGGAGTTAATGTAGTATGGATGGCGTTGAGTAACCTTCGGGGTTGAAATATATATGGTGTTTCTTTTTAATGGCTTTATACTATAATTTATCTTTATGGTTTTCTTATTTGTCTTTGGTATTCGGGCATCACATGTAGTGAAAATGCAGTGTGGCGGATAATCTGAAAAACTCCTTCCTTTTCCCGTTTCTTGTTGATTAAGTTTTGATGGCATCTGAATTCTATTCAAAATATTATTGTGGTCTATATATTTTGAGTTTGAGTTGTTGTTTTGAAATTTACTCCTATATTGAAGACATTTTATTATTCTGAACCATCAGCAGTTTCTCAGTACTGTTTTCCAGTCTTTTCAAGCTCAAAGAGTGTAAAAATTATGATTATGAAGCATATGTATCTCTTTCATGCGTCTTTTTAATTTTCCCATATGGTTCCGTTACTAATGTCAGGTAAAAGTTCAAACTTGGGTTGATGGTGTAGAAGATGTGGAATTTGTTGGTGTTGGTGCTAGATTTGGTACTACCATAGTATCAAAAGAGAAAAACGCTAATCAAACTCGCCTAGCTCTATCAGACCCTCGGGATTGCTGCAGTCCTCCTAAGAAAAAGGTTATTCCCACTAGTTTTTGATTTGGATGGGATCACATATGCTAATTTTGGAATTCTTTTTAAATGCTTTCAGTTTCCTGGAGATGTCGTGATGGTAGATCGCGGACTTTGCAAATTCACAGTGAAGGCGAATTTTGCCGAAGCTGCTGGAGCTTCAGCGGTTCTTATTATTAACAACGAGAAAGGTAATGGTTGCTTGTTGCGTGGACAATATAACTATATCAAAACGCTAATCTATAGTAGGTGCATAAAATATATGTTAGTTGGTCTAGAACGTTCAATACATGGCCTTAAAAAGAGGCATAATGGAGTGGACACATTTGAGAAATCCATTTCTCGTGCATCCAATTTATGGTACTGCCCAAAATTTATTTAAACTATATCATGTCTCCCACAAAGGGAAGAGAGCTCATAGATGTGAATTGAGAAAGCAAACCCGAATTGCCTTTTCAGCAGATGACTTGACCTGCAGCTGGGGATCTCTTAAAGAGAGATTTGGCCGTAGAAGGATCGAGTTGTATCTGAAGAACCTTCTCTTAGAAAGGATCTTATTTATTCCCCGTAGTCTGTCTAAAAGTATAGATCACGGCTTGCCCAGGGCCCGCACATTGGTCTACCAGATTCCTTTTCCGTTCCGAATGCTTATCCGATCCTGAAGTTCTCACGTAGAGATTAATTTGAAGTATAGAATAATCTGTTGTATAGATGATATCATTTTGCATTTTAGATGTATATTTACTATTTAATTGATGTGACAGTGACACAGACTAGATCACTGGATCATGGACTGAACAGATGGACTTAATAACATGTAAAACTTGGTATAGTTCAATCATGTCAAAAATGAATTTGCAGTTTTTAGAAAAAATTTAGCCTTGTGATAGAAAAGTTGCTGCATTTTCAAATTCACTATAATAATGCCTGTAATTCATGAATTCTGCAGAACTTTACAAGATGGTCTGTGAGCCTGATGAGACTGATCTAGATATACAGATCCCTGCTGTCATGCTCCCCCAAGATGCTGGAGCTACATTGCAAAAAATGTTATCAAATGGTTCGTCAGGTAGGAATTTGTCGGTCATGCTTCATTGCAATTCAAATCAAAATGACTATATATCATTAATTTCTAAGACTTGTGAATTTTTTTGGTTTTCTTAACTTAATCATTCACAATATGGTTAACCAGAAGTTTTATCCTTTATACAGTTTCTGTACAGCTCTACTCTCCGAGGAGGCCCGTGGTCGATATCGCTGAAGTATTTCTATGGTTGATGGCCGTCGGCACCATCTTGTGCGCCTCTTACTGGTCTGCATGGAGCGCCAGAGAAGCAGCAATAGAGCAAGATAAGTTCTTTAAGGTTAGGCTTGGTCTTAGTTGGTTACTGAGGAAGTTAAATTGTCTGTGATTCAGTGTTCGTTGAGTTGAAGGCTATGTGTATTTGTTACTATTCATAGGATGGTACAGAAGAATTTCCAAGCATTAAAAGCAGTGGTGGAAGCACTGTGGTGGACATCAATACGACATCTGCAATCTTGTTCATCGTTGTCGCTTCGTGTTTCTTGGTCCTGATTTACAAGCTAATGTCGTACTGGTTCATTGAACTCTTGGTTGTTCTCTTCTGTATTGGTGGTGTAGAGGTACGGCCAATTCCTTTTACATGCTGAATGGAAACTTAATTTTTCTGCTATACATTTAGCCTTACAGTAATAAGTTTGTAGGGCTACAATTATGACAATATCACTAATTTTATTTTAAATTTCTTCTTGCAGGGCTTGCAGACTTGCTTGGTTGCCATACTTTCCAGGTATAGCACTGAAGTGCTGTTTCTTGGCTTTCTGCTTTGCCACACAGTTATTGCTCCACCTTAAAAGATAAGCACCGAACATCTACAGGGGCAATGAACATAGTGGTGCATTTTTCTCATTGGAATCGAAAATCAATCCTAAACTTGGTTCGTTTGTAATTTTTCAGGTGGTTCAAGCAAGCTGGAGAATCATTCGTTAAAGTTCCCATCTTGGGAGCCATTTCATACCTTACCCTGGCCGTTGCTCCGTTTTGCGTAGCTTTTGCCGTGGTCTGGGCCGTTTACAGAGAAGTCTCTTTTGCATGGATAGGCCAAGATATTCTTGTGAGTATAATCATTGTCGAGTCCCCCCTTTTTTGAAATCTTCAATCAACCCTCGAATTCTCCACATTATCTGATTTCCTTAGCCTCATTAATTGGGGATTAATAAACTCTAACTGGGATTGGTTAGCCCTAATTGGGGTGGATGCATCGTACATGACCGGTATACACAAGTTTTTGCCTTATTCATTTGATCACCTGCTTAACATGCAAATCTTGTTCTATCAGGGAATTGCTCTGATAATTACTGTGCTTCAAATTGTGCGGATTCCAAATCTCAAGGTAAAAACTTCGACTTATCAAGCTTGAGTCCAAAAGCAGACTTAAAATCGCTGTCTTCTTTATCCTTTTCAGGTGGGTACTGTGCTTTTGAGCTGCGCTTTCATCTACGATATCTTTTGGGTGTTCGTTTCCAAGAAGTTGTTCAAAGAAAGTGTGATGATTGTGGTGAGTTACTATCGAACCTCAGAGCATATCTTAAGTGATTTCAGGAAGAAGAAGATACTAAGTTTGCTTTCTTTTATACCTTTGAAGGTAGCTCGTGGCGATAGAAGTGGCGAGGATGGAATCCCTATGCTTCTGAAGATTCCGCGTCTATTTGATCCATGGGGTGGTTATAGTATCATCGGCTTTGGGGACATCCTCTTGCCTGGACTGCTAGTTGCATTTTCCCTCAGGTTTGGGTCCTCCACCATTTGTTATTCTTACCTTCTGCACTGGAAAACTGAAGCGGATCGCAGCATTTTGGTCGGTACGGTTTTCAGCTTACTGGGTTTCTGTTTGGTTGATATTATGGAGGAACCGGACAGTCGGTTCCGTTTTTGGTTACTTAATTTCGGTCAAGACGAACCTGCTGAAGCCTTTAGGATTTAGTATTTTGGTTTTTCCAATTATTCTAAAAAACCCTATCAAAACTAACTCCCAAATCCAATTATGCAATTCATCCCTCATGCACGCCTCAAGTCTCCCGTTCTACTTCTCTTTTTTCTTTTAATTCCACATTTTTATTTTATTTGAATGTTGTGTTTTTTGCAAAAAAAGCAAGCATTTAAAAAAAAATATTGAATCTCATGGCATTATTTCGGTTTAATCGAAGCCTACGGAACCGAAGAGAAAAATTCGGTTGGTTCGGTGCTCAACCCAATTTTTTATTTTTCTTTGGTTATTTATGTTTCTGGTTTTCGGTTAACCACACTGAACTTTTGTGGTTATTTCGGTTTCTGCTATCAGTTTAACTGAACCAATCAAATGGTCACCCCTCTTCACTTGTTTTGACCTTTATACTCTTATCTGTAGAAATCGATGAGGAAAAAGCGTATGTGTCAATTTGTTGGCAAATACTTGCATGTTTGGATGTACGGTGCACCCTAATTGAATTCAATTGGGTTCATCAATCCCCAATTAGGATTTATTAATTCCTAATTAGAGTTTATTAATTTCCTTGATAATCACAATTAAGATTTAATTAGGGCATAAGCGCTGTGCTTCCGGATGTACCAGAGTGTGCCTCTAATTTGTTCGATCTATTGTATCTGTTGCAGGTACGATTGGCTAACAAATAAGAGCCTACAAGCTGGATACTTTTTGTGGACGATGCTTGCTTATGGATTTGGTAAACGATATTCCACTTCTCCTTCCCCTCACATTAACAATATAGACACATTCGAACGTTTGCTGTCAGCCTTCAAAGACGGTCAATTTTCTTGCTGCTGTTCTGTTCAGGCCTTCTCATCACATACGTAGCATTGAACTTGATGGATGGTCACGGTCAACCCGCGCTTCTCTACATTGTCCCTTCCACCCTCGGTATGCTTTTCATTCTATGTTTTTTCCCCATTACTATTTGAGAGGCAGAACCCGCTAGACAAACAGATGAACTTCCCCTATATCTGCGTTGCAGGGACATTTTTGGCTCTCGGGAGAAAACGAGGCGATCTGAAGCTTCTGTGGACGAGAGGCGAACCGGAGAGGATTTGCCCTCACGTCCGTCTTGAGTCTAGTCAAGAATCACTCTGAGAAATATTTTGCGTAATTGTATAAATCAATCATAGTGCTAATATTTGATGCAGCATACATATTGTTAGCCCTTAAGTCTCTATAGCTATGCATGCAGCTTGCTACTATGATTCATGCCTCTGATGTAAGCCAGGAAACAGAGTAATCGATTATCTTGTAGTGTATATATCATTCCAAAAATTGTACTTTTGTTAAGTCTTGGATATATCAGTGATATAGTGCCTATTTACTTGTATCTGTGTTAATGAAATAAAGTACGAAATGGGGAGTTATAGTATTAAAAGAGGTTGTGTGGAGGGGTTTAACTGAATCGAGTTGAGAGAGTTATTTGAGCTCGAGCTCGAGTCGATAAACCTAAAATATATCAGAAGTTAGTTGCTTAACATACACATATGGATGCTAATTTTTCTGTTTAGCATTATTGTCAGTATAGGAATTATTGGAGTCTGTGTTGGCCAAGATAACATGCATCATAGTTAGAAAATTAAATGATACGATTGCGACATCCACATTTTCTCATATTTCAAGCAACATTTAGATCAAATCAGATAATAATATTCTCCTCTATCGTCTCAGAGTATAATTTTTCATCCATTATTTATATAATATTAGTTATGTGTTGTTTTGCTATCATGCTAGGCAACACTTTTTTCTTTTTTCTTTTTTAGGTAACGAGAAACCTGCCGTTGTTATTCGACACTTAGCTTTAGATAAATCTCACTCTTATGTACCTAATTGTCTGCAAATCGCAAATGAAATAAATTTCTCCACTACCAAATATATGGTGAGAAGCATCTTCCACACCAAATTGGACTTTAAACTAACGAAGTGATTATGATTCACAATTAGTAAAGAAATAAAATTGGTAACTAACACTCAAAATTAAACAAATTTGTGACATACCTTGATCGGCGATTTCATTTACCGATTTCCAGCCAAGTTTTGATATTTTTTATAAAGATGTGGTATAGAGAAACGTATATTATAATATTGAATTCCCAAAATCGCTCGAGACAGCGTGAGTTCGTATATAAAATTGTTAAAACTATGTATAAGAATAATTATGAAAACTATTACACGACAATATAGCATCTACGTAGAACGACCAAAACTTTCAGTTAAAGACGGCTGCTAAAGCATTATATATATAGAGAGAGAGGGGGATTAAATAAAAACCATTTTTAACATGAAACTAAGAACTACGAAAATTCGTTATGAATAAAATAAATTCGTTATAAAAGTTAATGCATCTGCTGGGAAAGTTACTAAATCTAAAAATTCAGATTTTTTTTCATCCAGGTTCGAATCCCATGAGCTAAAATTTCATTTTTTTAGATTCAATAAATTTCTTAGTGAATTTATCAACTTTTACAACAAATTCATTATTTTTGGTTCTCATGTTCTCAAGATAAAATGAATCTTACGTTAACTCTTATATATATATATATATATATATATATATATATATATATATATATATAAATATTTGTGATGAAATAAGAATATAACATTTAACGTATAAAGTTGTTGCACTTAAATGTATAAATTTGTTGCACCAAATTCTACATATAAAGTGTAGCACTTAATATAAAGTTGTTGCACATAATTTGGTGCAACAAATTTATACATTTAGTGCAACAACTTTATACGTTAAATGCTGCATTCTTATTTCTCACCAATATTTGCATTCTCACGTGAACCATCCTCTATCGTTGGGCACTCCCTATAGTGTAAACATGAGGATGAATATCAACCCTTGATAAATCAATATGGACGCTTCAGATTCAATGCACAAAATATGACGCAAATGCATAAATATATGTAGAAATATGTATATAACTAATTTAGATGCACACTTGAAAATAATCATTAGATTTTTAAATCTAATGGACATGATTTGTTCTCATTTATTTATGTTAAGGATTGTATGTACATGAACCAATTCTTATATATATATATATATATATATATATATATATATATATATATATATATATATATATAGAGAGAGAGAGAGAGAGAGTGAGATTCAAATAAGAACCATTTTTAACGTGAGAATTAAGAGCCACGAAAGTTTGTTATGAACAAAATAAATTCTCTATGAAAGTTAATGCATCCACTGAGAAAGTCACTGTATCCAAAACTTCATAATTTTCACCCAGGATTCGAATCTCATGAGGAGCGAAAAGTTTTTTTTTTTTTGAATTCAGTAACTTTTCTAGCGGATTCATCAATTTTCACACCGAATTTATCATTTTTTTATTCTCACGATAAAAATGATTCTCACGTTAACCCTTATACATATATATATATATGGTTGAGTTATAATAAAAACTTTTTTTTCGTAAAAACCATGCATTTTACGTATAAAGTTAATGCATTTTATGTATAAAGCTAATGCACCCTTGAGTTATGGTAAAAGGCAACATTATTCATCAATATTTATAGTGCATTAACTTTATATTTAAAGTGCATTGGTTTTTAGGTTTTTACGAAAAAATTGGTTTTTATTTGAACTCTTCTATATATATATATATATATATATATATATATATATATGATAGATCAAATGAGAACTAATTTTTTTAGAAATAAGAACTAATCATGTACGTGTATTTTGCTTGATTTGATGATTGAGATTTATACTTATTTTGGAATTATTTTTTCAGTTTTTTTCAAAAAGGTAAATATAATAAATTTTTTTATTGATTGTAACCGATTTTTTTCTAAAAATATGGGATTCTATGCTATATTTATGGTATGTATTTATTTGCGAGTTTATGCTTTTCATTTGTTTAGATTTTTCTTAAAAAATTCGAAAACATAATTTATTGAATATTGCACTACAAATTTTTTCGGATAAAATCATAGCAAAATTTATGGCATCATCGAGTTTGTAGATTCATATGTACTGTTTTGCTTATTGTTGTGCATAGTACTGAACTACATTATTCATATTTGAAATATGTTTGCATAATTACCTTTAAGTATCACGCGCATATGACCGTTATGCACAAACATTACAATCATATGCACAATTGTTATTTAGTTATGCAAATTAGCCGAATTACGAAAATAATCATAGTTTTATATATTATTTTTCCATCCACGAATTACGAGATTTTCAGTATGAAATTCTTATTTGTGATCTTTATTTTAAGATAAAAATATGTTTTTACGTTAATTATTATTCAATGTAGTTTTACTTTTTTACGTAAATTATTATTCAAATATGGATTCTAAATTTTATAAGTTTGATTCTTAGTTAATGTGTCGTTTCGCATAACTATTTACAATCTCATGCACAACCATAATAATCATATGCACAACTGCTAATTTGATCAGAGAGAGAAGGTAAATCAGGATATGGGCGAAAAATCAGGATTTGGGCAAAAAATCAGGTTTGGATGGATATTTAAATTTACCTTAATACCCCTAGCACATTTAAAACCATAAAAACAGTATAAAAAATAGTCAAACTCATTTTAAGCATGAATTAAATACTATCCATTATATTAGATGAAATCCAAGGTAGGGATAAGTTCTTATTTATTATCTTAGAGGGAGTCCTCCCTATAATCAACCCCTATATATATATATATATATTATCGTGTGGATACTACTTACAGTGTAAAGATGATGATAAATATCAACCCTTGATAAATCTATATGGACCTTTCAAATTTAATATACAAATTATGACGCAGAGGCATAAATACACAATTATATACAAAATTGTGCATATAACTAATTTAGATGTATACTTAAAAATAATAATTAGATTTCCAAATCTAATTGAACATGATTGTCTTCATTTATGTATGTCAAAGATTGTATTTATACGAACCAATTTATATATATATATATATATATATATATATATATATATATATATATATATATATATATATGGTTATGGTGAGAAAGGTATTAAGTGTGAGAAATAGGAATAAATCTCAACCATTCATTTTAATATAATCAATGGATGTGATTTGTGCTTGAAAATTGAATTAAAACAAAACTGAATATGTGTAATATTACTGTTAAAAACGTGAGGGGTAAAAATGAGATAATCATCCACACAATTAAATGCAAGATTTGAAGATCTTTCCAACTTCCTGCAAAAGAGGGATTGATACACGAGAAGAATTAACTCAGCATTTAATTTTAATCTTTTTTGTTCATTGTCGCAAACCCTATGTATTATAGGCCGTCCGACTACTGGTGCAAGTGAAAGTTTTAATTTGCACACTTAATTCTGAGCGTTCACTTCATAAATCCCACCCCCATTTCATACCAAATAACTCTGAAATTATCATCACTATACATTTGCAAAAAATTCGATTTCGGCGCCTGGATTATAATGGTAAACGAAGAACGAAATTCTATGTCATATATTGTTGTTGATGTAGCATACAGTTTTGTAAATGTATCATATTATAAACATATAGACACAACCTTATAACTATTTATATCATATACTATGTTAGTCATATCATATCTCCATATAAGAATGGCATATGATTTTGTACATGTATCATATGTTTAATAGTATATATGTTCTAAGAATGATGTCTGAATAAAATTACGATTAAATAAGCTAAGTTCATTAATACTAATTGCATAAATAAGTATAATATTACATATTTATACACTTAAATTCCATTTGTGTTTTACCCATTGTTCTGTTATTTCACTTAAGAAATTTATATCATATATTGTTATTTGTATAGCATATAGATATATAAATGTAGCACATTAAGAACACATATACACAGCATTATAACTATTTATATCATATTCTAAGGTAGTAATATCATATCTTTAAATAAGAATATCATATGATTGTTTACATGCTGATTAAACATTATGATGTCTGACTAAACATATGATTGGGTACATGTCATATTAGTGTATATTTGAAGCATATATTGTTTTTTGTGTAGCATATATTGATATATATGTATCATATTAAATATATATATAATGTTGTAACATAATAACATAAACACATATATAATGTGCAACACTATAGTACACTAGGAGCTACAAACTTATATAACATATGATACATAATAAAGGTCTCTGTTTATGTGAGAACCATAAATCAAAAGAAACAGAAAATCAATCGCATACCTAAATCCTCCATTATCTTCTATATTGATTTGTGATATGTGTTGCAAAAGATAAAAGGCGATATAAACTCAGATTTTTGAAAATAAAAAAAACATATCAAGCTCATTAACTACCTAATCCAATAATTGTAGGAACTGCTTTTTTTAAATCATCTAAAATTACAAACTTAACCTTATTAAATTCAAATGCATTTTAATTCATTGCACACGATATGAAAGTGTATATCATTTACAATATCTAATCTAAACCATAGATCTCATTAATTAAAGGTTGAAATTCATTCTCATTTCTCACACAATTATCTATTCTCATATGATCTCTCCCCTATATATATATATATATATATATATAAATGGAGGAGTATGAAAGTATAAAATAAAGATTATGGAGGATTAGATATTGAATTTATTTGGTAACGCATATCGTGATTTGTTAGGAGAAATCTATAAACTCAAGTACTCAACTAATTCTAAAAAGTAACTAAATAAATAAAAGATGCCTCATTAATTGCATTTATTGGTGGAATAAAAACTAAAATTGCATGATGAAGGTGATCAAGAACTTGGGATTAAGACAAATTATAGTGCATTGTGGGCCTTAAAATAGCATGCATGTGAGTATCACCATAGATTTGTCACTCATCATTTAATCAAATTATGGTAAGGTGATAAGGTGTGAGCCCTTATCTTCTCCAAGTGAATGAGAGATTCACTCGATGATTCACAATCTACAGTATACTCGTCGATCACGCAGGCAAAATAATGAAGAACGAAAAGAAAACAGACGGAAGTTTAGGGTTTAATTTCATTCTTTTTCCATAAAATAACCCTAGTTCACCTTTTATATCTAAGGACCCTGGTTGATTCGACCTACGATTCGGGAATAAATAAACGGGCCAAGCCCAATAATTCGAAATAAAATAAAATACAAAATACTACTTAACAGTAATAAAATCTGCAAACTTCTTTGGCTCTCTTGTGCGTCGTTTGGAACGTCCCGTTCTTCCCACATCCTCATCAAGCACATGCTCTTTTCCACTCGCATCGTACGTCACTATCTCCGACGACGTTGCCTCGTCCATCTCTATAGTTGCTGGTAAGATTGGAGATGTAATATTCGTATCAACTCCTCCCGGCTTAAGAACATCCTTGTCCTCAAGGATCAAAGAAGGAAAACGACGTTTAATGACCTCCAACGGCTCCCATGTAGGATGTAAGCCTTCATCATCGTCCCAATGTAAAAGTCCTTCCTCACAAACCACACCATTGTTCCACACACGACGAATGGCTGACCACTTGAAGGGACGAGAAACAGCTCGACCACGAGCGAAGAAAGTGGGAAAAACAGCCGGTTCCGAAATTCCACCTTCAATAAACGGCCGCAGCAGGCTAACATGAAAGACATCATGTATACGACTATTGTCCGGAAGCCCCAAGCGGTAAGCCACGCACCAATCCTTTCCGAGATTTCAAACGGACCATAAAACACCGAGATAACTTCGCGAGATTGGACGGCAACCGAGTGTTGACGATACAATTGCAACTTCGAAGTACTTGATCACCTCAAACAAACTCAACATCACGCCTACTTTTGTTCGCCGAGGCCGCATACTTTGTTGCGCTTTGGCCAAATTCTTACGTAACCATACCAAGATGGTCGCTTTGTTGGCGAATCAAATCGGCGACATATTGAGGACAAGATGGGGGTGGCGTCGTAGGGATTAAAGGCGGCGGTTCCCTTCCGTACAGCGCATGAAAGGGTGAAGTCCCGAGACCTTCATGATGAAAGAAGTTTAACGCCAATTCAGCCCATGGAAGATAGTTCGTCCAAGTGTTAGGACGATCAGCCACAAAAGCCCGCAAATATTGCTCCAAACCTCGATTGCGGACCTCCGTTTGTCCATCGGATTGGGGATGATAAGCGGTAGTGAAATGCAATTTGGTTCCGCTCAAACGTAACATATACTCCCATACCTCGTTTAGGAACACCGAATCCCTATCCGACACAAGTGTGGCTGGAAAACCATGATGTTTGACTATAGTGTCAATAAAAAGATTCGCCACACACCATGCATCAAATCGGGTTGGAAGCGGGGCGAAATGGGCATATTTGGAAAGGCGATCAACAACCACCATTATCGCCATGTAGCCCCTCGACTGTGGAAGCCCCGTAATAAAATCCATTGACACATCTTCCCATACTTGCGATGGAATAGGCAGCGGCTGAAGTAAACGTTTCTGGGTAGAATATTTAGTCGTCTGGCAATCGTAACATGCTGCCACAAAATAGTTTAACATCAGCACGCATCCCTTTCCAATAGAAAGCTGGGGCTAGACGACGAAAAGTACGATCAACTCCCGGATAACCCACCGCAGGAGTAGAATGATGCTCGTAAAGGAGAGCAGGTTTGGTGACGGAAGAAGAAGCAACGAAAATTTGCCGACCACGATACACAAGACCGTCGCGAAGCAAGAAACCCGGCGGAGCCGTTCCGTTCTGAATGTGCACACAAAACTCTTGCAGCTCGTCCAACTAACGAACATCCTCCCGTAATAACTCCAAGATATTCGGTAGCGGCTGTGACACGGCCAAGAATAACAATAAATCCGCAGCACCCAGAGAACGATCATCATCGCGACGGGAAAGCGCATCCGCTACTCGATTGGAAACACCGGTTTTATACTCAATCCGAAATTTATAACCCATCAATTTTCGAGCATATAGTCTGCGATCGAGTCCGAATGATTTCTTTGTAATAATTCCATAAGCTCTTTTGATCCGTCGAATAACAAACTCTCGTCCCAAATACTACTCCACTTACGCCTTTGCTCGACAATTGCATATAATTCTTTATGGTAAGTTGAAGTGACACGGTGGCGAGGACCCAATTTCTTGCTAAAGAAGGCAAGCGGATGATTGTCCTGTAACAAAACCGCACCGATACCCACATCCGAGGCATCCATCTCTACCACAAAAGACTTTGTCAAGTCTGGTAAACGAAGAACAGGGGCGGATGTCATTGCCGTTTTCAACGCCTGGAAGCTTGTGGTTGCCGCCGAAGTCCATTCAAAGGCATCTGTTTTGAGTAAATCCGTCAGTGGAGACGCAAGGACAGCATAGCCGGCTATGAAACAACGGTAGTAACCCGTCAAGCCCAAGAAGCCCCGAAGCTGCTTTAGAGACCGCGGTTGAGGCCAAGCCATCATGGCCTCAATTTTGGCTGGATTGGCTTTAAGATTGCCATCCGTGATAATGTGACCTAAATAATCCACCGTGGTGCAACAAAATGAACATTTGGAAAGCTTAATAAAGAACTGATGTACCTGCAAAATCGAAAACACCTCCGTCAAGTGCTCGACATGCTCCGGAAGTGTCGGGCTATAAAACAGGATGTCATCAAAGAAGACGATGACGAAACGACGAAGAAGTGGCCGAAAGATATCGTTCATGGCAGCCTGGAACGTGAATGGGGCGTTGGTCAGTCCAAACGGCATGACGAGGAACTCAAAATGGCCATCGTGGGTTCGGAAAGCCGTCTTGTAAACATCAGCTTCATGCATACGAATTTGATGATACCCCGAGTGGAGATCAAGCTTAGTAAAGAAACGTGCGCTCCCTAGTTCATCAAAGAGCTCGTCGGCGGTCGGAATGGGAAAGTGATCCGAAGATCGCGACGGCATTCAATGCCCGATAATCAATACAAAACGGAATGTGCCATCTTTCTTCCGAATTAAGAGTAGGAGATGAAAAAGACCTGCTGCAGCTACGTCGTAATGCTCGTGATAAAGCATCTCACGAACTGTCTCTATCTCGTTCTTACGGAAGTAGGGTATCGATAAGGTCGATGATTCGCCTATACCCCAACTAGATGGTTGGCAGACAACTCGGGGACGATGAATGACGAACATTGACTAGTTTCGTATTCGTAGCAAGTGAATACGATGATCGAATCCAAGTCACGAACGGTGGCATCTGGGAAGGAACTCGGAAGATCATGCTTCACTCTTCATCAAGCCGCGGTCGTCCCAATAGAATATGACTCGTATTTCAAAGAAGACGTCCCGACAGAGGAGGAACATCCGACGGTATTTCGGTGGGAACGGTGGAATCATGGACATCAACATCGAGCTGCAGAATCTCGAAAAGGTCGGCGCCGTCATAACGCAACATGGCTGCACAAGTAGAGGCAGACACGGCGGCGTGGGGGCGGGCGTGACTCGTGAGACGCACCGATCGCCTCCCGAAAAGATGGAATATCGATCAAATTCAAGTGTACCAACATCGTAATCACTGGTAACACAATGTAACGAACTCAGCCAAGCCATGCCGAGGATGATGTCCGAACCATGGACGGGCAAAATATGCAAATCCACGAGGAAAGAATGTCCCTGAATGCGGAGATCCAATTGCGGGCTGAGGTTGGAACATAAAAGTGACTGTCCGTTGCCTACGTACACTCGAAACGGACGAATAGCTGTGAGTGGTAGCTTGAGCTTCTCGGCAATACGCGGGTGTAAAAAATTGTGAGTGCTTCCCGTATCTACCAATATGAATACTCTGATGCTCCCAAAAATCCTTGTAGCTCCAGAGACGCAGCACGAGGGCGTCCATCCATACCATACATATGGGACAAGTCAGTGGTGACTACATCAGCCGGTGTGAGAGGTGGCTCCGTGAAATCCGTGTCATCGGTATCATCATCTTCGCCCATATACGTAAGGAAGTTCCGTTTGCAGATATGGCCAGTGACCCATTTCTCTGGACAGTACCAACACAAACCCTGACGATTACGCTCTGCTTTCTCCGCAGCTGACAAGCGAACGATGGGCAACTTCGAGAGGTCACGGCTGCGTGGTGGAGGGACCGATGATGCTGGGACAACCGATGAAGGATTCATGCTGGTTGTGATGGCTGCCGTGGTTGGAGGCAAGCTTCGGAGGTCGCGACCAGTCCAAGGTCGACGAACGGACTGCCCTTGCCTATCCGCCGCGCTATCGAACTCGAAGGCGAGAGCCATGGCCGCTGCCACTGTCGGCGGGTGCTGAAAACGGACCTGATTCTTCACCGGTTGTCGGAGGCCGCCGAGATAAATAGGGAGCAAGGTCGACTCCGGAAGACCCTGTATATGATTCAACATGCCTTCAATTCTTTGTGATACTCAGCTAAAGAACCGGTTTGAGTAAGTTTGGCCGGTAGCTCAATGTAGTTGACGAAGTAGTGCGGGTCGAAACGGCGACGGACATCCTCTAAGAACTGGGACCACGAGACTAGCGGGTTGTTGGCTCGATATGAAAAAATCCAGTCAGAAGCCGGTGGTGAGAAGAGCATCACCACGTAGTGGAGGCGCTGCGCGTCGGGAAGCATGATATGATCAAAATAATATTGAATGCGTGTCACCCAACTTTGTGCTTCAGACCCATCGAAAAGTGGAGGATCCATTTTGATGAGGCGTGTGTGATCGACTGTAGAAGACGACATGAAGGGGCGGCCGTGTTGCTGGTCCCAAGAGGAACGAGCTGTTGTTACTTCCGGTGTGAATCGGGCCGGCGGTGGGTCCCATGATGTAAGAGGGCGAGAAGCCGAGCTGCTCGCAGAAAACCCGGGTGGTGGTGGTGCGAAGGATGGTGATGCCGTGGGTGGAAGAGGTGGTATCGAAACCGTGACGGCGGGCGTCGCACCCGTACCAGGGCTCCAGGCGGATGATTGCCAAGAAAAGGGCATCCCATATGGGGGATCGGGTTCGGGCCGAGGCGGTGGCGGCTGCGCAGCCCATCGTCGATCCGATGCGTCGAGGCGGGCTTCCATGCACTGTAGCATGGTGATAACATGGTCCAAGGAGGCCGGTGCTGCCGTAGAGGAGGAACCCGAGGCGTTCGACGTCGGAATCGCTGGTGGCGGAACCAAGGTTGAGAGAGGCGTCGACGAACCCGATGGAAAAACCATGACAGTGTTCAGCTATGAAAGCACCAATTTGATAAGGTGTGAGCCCTTATCTTCTCCAAGTGAATGAGAGATTCACTTGATGATTCACAATCTGCAGTCGTGAGCTATACTCGTCGATCACGCAGGCAAAATAATGAAGAACGAAAAGAAAAGAGACGGAAGTTTAGGGTTTAATTTCATTCTTTTTCCATAAAATAACCCTAGTTCACCTTTTATATCTAAGGACCCTGGTTGATTCGACCTACGATTCGGGAAAGAATCAACAAGAAAACCCGAAAAGGAGCTTATAATTTTGCTCGACTCGATTAATAAATAAACGGGCCAAGCCCAATAATTCGAAATAAAATAAAATACAAAATACTACTTATAAGTAATAAAATCTGCAAACTTCTTTGGCTCTCTTGTGTGTCGTTTGGAACGTCCCGTTCTTCCCACATCGTCATCAAGCACAAGCTCTTTTCCACTCGCATCGTACGTCACTATCTCCGGCGACGTTGCCTCGTCCATCTCTATAGTTGCTGGTAAGATTGGAGATGTAATATTAGTATCATAAGGTTTGCTCACAAAAATTAAACTAAATTAAAATATTCCTCATTTTTCTGTTCAACAAAACAAGACATACATAATATGCCACCTCAATAATAATGAAGTGTAGGATTACAATGTTTATTGCTCCGCAGAAAATCAACTACGTATTTTACTTTCTACCGCTTCAACTTATAGTTTTCTTTTTCTAGTATGCCACTGATAGGATACGGCCCAACTACTAGGCCCAGGTATCAGGCCCAATATAAATGGGCCCCGACATTAAGCTCGGCCCATGTGAGTTCGGCCCAAGAAGACTCCTCGACCAACTACAACTCTAATCGCAATTGGAGACGTAGAAGATTCGGATGCATATCTAAAAGAATCCTTATGAGAGAAGACTTGGTATCAGAGTCAAACTCAACTTGGTATCAGAATCAGAGTCAAACTCAACTTGGTATGAGAGTCAGAGTTGAACTCAACTTTGAGATATATAAATAGAGGCTAGAATAGAAGAGAAAGATCATCTACTCTCAGATCAATCACTGGATCTACACTTCTTGTAATCACACCTCATATTATCAATACACGATCTCTCTCTCTCCCCGTGGACGTAGATCTTATTCATAGATCGAACCACGTAAATCCTTGGTGTTCTTGCGTGCATTTATTTCACTAACGAAATTAAGATCGATCACTGGCGCCGTCTGTGGGAACGAAATTTTGTGTTTTCGATCAACCATTGTTTACAGGGAATCAATCACGACGATGTATACCAGAAGTCATGCATTCAGAATCGCCGCCGGCAACAACAGCAACAACGGCGGCAGGACGCGCCGAGCTCGGCTTGAAAAAACCCGGTCCTAGAATCGACCCCCGAAGGACATGTCAAAAGCCTCGACGAGCAAGGTAATCTC
The DNA here is from genome assembly GCA_036937905.1 of Salvia rosmarinus. NCBI lineage: Eukaryota > Viridiplantae > Streptophyta > Magnoliopsida > Lamiales > Lamiaceae > Salvia > Salvia rosmarinus. The sequence goes on from JAODLM010000812.1 coordinate 106,605, forward strand.
ATCCTGCATGAAGAAGCAGAATACCAAAGCGAAGGAGATCGCAACAGCAACCAAGGAGAACCTCCACTCAGAGCGAACCTCGACGACGCCGTCGAGGGTTTCTTGAGAAAACAAGGAGAGCTTCCTCCAATACCTCGATGAAGCACAAGGTCGGCGCATCCCAAAGAAAGGAACGCCAAGCCTCGTCTAAACACGAGGCACCACTACGAGTGGATCCCCAAGATCCAAGTCATGGGCGCTCATACCTCTGCACGAGTTGGGGCCCAAACCAACCGCGCAAGGGACGAATAACGCGGGAAAGGACGTCTTGACCGCCGCGAGGTCGGTCCTGGTCATCAAAACGAGTTCGGACGACGAACTCCGCCCCACTCTCCAGAGGGCGGCTTCGACGGGTACGGGAAGATAGTCACCCCGTTCTCAAACGAAATACTCGACACTCCACTCCCAGACAAATACCGGGTGCCGAGCATCGCCCCCTATGACGGACTAAGGGACCCGCAAAACTTCCTCTCTCAGTTCCAGTACAACATGATCAATCAACGTCTCAACACCATCCACATGTGCAAGCTGTTCCCGGAGCTACTGATCGACAACGCCCGCCGGTGGTTCGACAGTCTACCTCCCGACAGCATTGGATCTTACCGAGATCTAATGGAAGCCTTTCATCGAAGGTTCTTCCAAAAAGCCGAGTCCAAAACCACATCGGCTCATCTCCTCACTGTAAGGCAAGACCGAGGTGAGTCCATCATCGACTTCATGACGAGGTTCAATAAGGAGAGCCTAAAAGTCGAGGATATAGACGACCTCCTCATTATCTCGGCTTTCCAAAACGGCGTCTTACATGGGGCCCTATACAAGGAGATCGTCAAGTACGAGCCCCAAGATGCGTCGAGCTATGGTGCATAGCGGATCGGTTCGCCAAGGCGCGGGCGGACAAGAGAAAGCTGAAGGCGACAAGGTGGAACCTCCGATGAAGAAGAAAGAGGATGATCGAGGAAACCGAGGCAGTAATCCCGGTAGAAATCGAAGAGAAGGGAGACCTCGCCTATATTAGAGAAGCTCGGTACAAAGTAGCTCGGTATTATAACCAGCGTGCCAAATCCCGACAATTCCAAGTAGGCGACCTCGTAGTTGAGGTACTTTTGTTACGTCGTTTTTCATGAATAAAATCTTTTTATTTACGTACTTCGGAGTTGAGTCTTGCATATTTCATTTGTCACTTATGCATACTGCATCTCCCCCAATATACTATACCCTCTACGGAGGATGAACTATACCCTCTACGGAGGATGAACTATACCCTCTACGGAGGACGAACTATACCTTCTTCGGAGGATGAACTATACCTTCTTCGGAGGACGAATTATACCCTCTTCAGAGGACGAACTATACCTTCTTCGGAGGACGAATTATACCCTCTTCGGAGGACGAACTATACCTTCTTCGGAGGATGAATTATACCCTCTTCGGAGGACGAACTATACCTTCTTCGGAGGACGAATTATACCTTCTACGGAGGATGAACAATACACTCTTCGGAGGACGAACTATACCCTCTAATGAGGACGAAATACCCTCGACGGAGGACAGACTACCTTCATTTAATACGAGGACGAACTCAAACGCGCGTGAGGGGACCACCCCTAGCGATAAAACTCGCTAAATAAGGAACCAATACCTCCGTTTACTTCGGGAAGAGGGGACCACCCCGAGCGATGACCTTGCCAAAACAGGAACCTATACCTCCGTTTACTTCGGGGAAGAGGGACCACCCGGCGATGACCTTGCCAAACAGAACCTATACCTCCGCTCACTTGAGGAAGAGGGACCACCCCGGCGATGACCTTGCCAAACAGAACCTATACCTCCGTTCACTTGGGAAGAGGACCACCCCTAGCAATACTTCTTGCCAAAAAAGGAACCTATACCTCCGTTCACTTCGGGGAAGAGGCGACCACCCCTAGCAATACTTCTTACCAAAAAAGGAACCTATACCTCCGTTCACTTCGGGGAAGAGGGGACCACCCCTAGCAAATACTTCTTGCCAAAAAAGGAACCTATACCTCCGTTCACTTCGGGGAAGAGAGGACCACCCCTAGCAATACTTCTTGCCAAAAAAAGGAACCCCTACCTTCGTTTAATACGAGGTCGACCTCGCCTTCGCCGCCTCGGCCCTGGCCGCCTCCGTCTCGGCCTTCCGCAGGCCTCACCTCGATCCTCCGCAGGTCGACTTCGCATCGGTCTTTGCCACCTCAACCTTCGCCGCCTCGGCCACCGTCAGAGCCCCGGCCTCCTTCTTCGCCTCATCCCGAGCCTTCGCCTCGGCATGAAGTTACATATTCGACTTCGGCAAGGCGACGCGTATTCAACTTCGGCCAATTGGAGCCGAGCGACATTAGACTTCGGCAGAACGCCTCGACAATGTGAAGCCAAGCAACATGCGACTTCGGCATAACGCCTCGACAAGGTGAAGCCAAGCAACATGCGACTTCGGCATAACGTCTCGGCAAGGTGAAGCCAAGTAAAATATGATTTCGGCAAGGTAAAGACCAAGCGACGTAAGACTTCGGCATAACGCCTCGTCAGGTGAAGCCAGTCCAAAGACTTCGGCATAACGCCTCGACAGGTGAAAGCCAGCCCAAAGATCTCGGCATAACGCCTCGTCAGGTGAAGCCAGCCAGAAGACCTCGGCATAACGCCTCGTCAGGTGAAGCCAGCCAAAAGACCTCGGCATAACGCCTCGTGAGGTGAAGCCAACCAGAAGACTTCGGCATAACGCCTCGTCAGGTGAAGCCAGCCAGAAGACCTCGACATAACGCCCGTCGGTGAAGCCGGCCAAAGACCTCGGCATAACGCCTCGTCGGTGAAGCCGGCCGGACCGGCAAAGACTTCGTCATAACGCCGTCGGTGAAGCCGACCAAAGACCAGGCATAACACCTCGTCGGTGAAGTCGAGCACCAAGACTTCGCAAAGTCGAGCACTCGGCAAGATATACAATATACAAGAAGAAGACGACCTCGGCAGACGCCTACTGAGCAAAGCGGTGACATACAACTCGGTGAAACGCCTCGGCGGGGCGAAGCCAAGCGACATACGACTTGACGAACGCCTCGGCAGGCGGCAGCGACATTCAACTTCGGCAGATCAGACGCTCCTCCACCTCGCGAGACTACGAATTCCGACGAGGCGACTTCAACCACCGTTCCTCCATCACGACCTCACTTCTACGTCTTTTTTTGGGGGATATGATAGATCTGACCCAACTACTAGGCCGGGCATCGGGCCCAATATAAATGGGCCCGACATTAAGCTCGGCCCATGTGAGTTCGGCCCAGAAGACTCCTCGACCAACTACAACTCTAATCGCAATTGGAGCGTAGAAGATTCGGATGCATATCTAAAAGAATCCTTATGAGAGACTTGGTATTAGAGTCAAACTCAACTTGGTATCGTAATCGAGTCAAACTCAACTTGGTATCGTAGTCGAGTTGAACTCAACTTTGAGATATATAAATAGATGCTAGAATAGAAGAAAGATCATCTACTCGGATCAATCACCGGATCTACACTTCTTGTAATCACACCTCATATTATCAATACACGATCTCTCTCTCTCCCCGTGGACGTAGATCTTATTCATAGATCGAACCACGTAAATCCTTGGTGTTCTTGCGTGCATTTATTTCCCTAACGAAATTAAGATTGATCAACCACTTAAATTCTTTAATTGTCTTGCAATTTTTGTTATCATATGTTCGAAAATGGAAAGTTTATTGTGGGTATCCACAACTGTTGTTTTTTGTATGAAATTAGAGAAGCAGCTAAATAAATGCAATAGATATATAAGATACTGTTTATACGAAACAGAAACTTTTGAACAATTGCGTTTTTACTCACAACGTTTATTACCGTACGTGTATCACCACAGTGCATTAATTCTAATCTCATGTGTTCATATACATCAATAACAATATACAACAAATTTTGCAGTTGTTCTCCACTTTGAAGATATTATTATCTTTTGCAAATGATAGAAAATTGTTATTGTGAAGTAAAGGTTTCATGTAGCCGTTACATACTCCCTCCGTCCCAATATTTATGGTCCATTTCTTTTTAAACGTAGATTAATGAGAGTTATGTTTTGTATATAAACTAATGTGTGGTACGAAATTCGAGGTATTTTTATGGTAAAAAGTTTTTATTTTTTGGAAATGGATCACTTAATGGGACCAAGGGAGTACAATATTTAATCAAGAATATCACTTTCGACAACGGCCTCATTACGGGTATTTTCTTGATTAACTCTGACGATTTGATTATCAACTTGCACAATATTCACTTTCTTTGCTTGGTGTGTGTGTGTGTGTGTGTGTGTGTGTGTGTGTGTGTGAGAGAGAGAGAGAGAGACCTAAATCCAAATTGACTGGATTAAACAGTAGGGAGGTATTTTGTATCTCAAAACCATCCATTATATTAGGGTGGAAGTTTGGTATTGGATAATTGGATAATTCAAAAGTCTTACCTAAATCCAAATTGACTGTTTACCTGATTTCAATTTTTTAGGATGATTTAGTAATTTAATATATATGAATTTTATATATTTGGTATATGATATAAAAGTATTTTGTATCTAAAAAACCATCCATTATATATAGACATATGTAGGAATTATTTTATACTATTAGTTTTATGTGAATCGCACCTAGAGGCGGAGCTACGTGAGTCTTTTTTTAAATTCAAATAGTATATATGTATTTTGATATTTAATAGTTAAAATATTAGAAAAAGAAGAATTATATTGATATGTTGAGAGAAGTGTGTGAATTACATAATAAAATAGAGAACTCTAAATGACAATTTCTCAACTCAAAATGCTCATCTTCTTCTTTTTCTAAAACTTATAAATTCTAAATTCTAAACATATTATTTTTTATTTTTTTAGTTTATATTTTCTCTCTCATCCAAGGATTGAATTTAGATTTAGGATTCATTGCTGATTTCTGATTGATACAAAAAGATCAAGATTTGAGTTGTATAAAGTAGTATGTTTTACATAAACACTTATAGTTTACTTCTTATGTTGAATTATATATTTAAATTTTTGAACTATTATTGATTAATATGTTTAATTATTTGCAAGTAACTATATTATTTTATTTTTTCAAGATATATGAATATTAAGGTATATTAGAAAAAAAATAGTTATGAATAATTATTTTTTCTTTGTTCGAAAGTTATTAGAATTTTGGGATTTGATTGTAATATATTCATATTAGTTTTTGTTTAGTTGTTAGTTTTAAGTAGACATAGTTCATTATTGAATTTTGTACCATCGAAATATCTCATGTTGCGGTGGTTTCTTCAGTTTTGAGGTTTCACAATTTTAATTTGTTTTTACACTGCCATGTAATTTGAACAGTAATATACTATTATTGAGATTGTTATTAGTTTATAATTTTTTTTTATTTACTTTTTGTTGATTGAAATTCGTACTCTGATCTCTCACTCTTTATAAATAATAGGAATTCTACTGATCTATTATGCTTGAATAATTATCATGATTTTGTTATATGATATATAATATATTTATATCTCTATTCATGATCAATCATTTAAAATTAAAAAATATATTGTTGGAAGATGGAAGATAATTAACTCGTAATTTTACGAAAAATATCATTTCATATTTTAACATTTGATAATTTCCCCAATTATATATCTCACTGTATCAAAATATACACTGAAATACATAACCTATATATTTTTTGGTTTGGATATATACTGCTTCAACTTTAAAAAAAAAGGGTATTGATATATATTTCCACTATTTTTTTTCAAATCTGCTATGCGAAATCTTTTCCATCGCCTAAGAGGTGACTCAGCGCGACGAAAAAACAATCAGACGAAGCAAGACATCAATTAATAGATTTTGCCGTGCTCAATCGGCTGTCAGTCGCTGAAAAAGATTCCATGGGTTATATTGAAAAAATAATAATATCATAATTAGGTATTTTAATGTAATTGTCGATATATTGTGATATGTTTGAATAAAATTCAACCATTAATATATAGAATGATGTTTTTCCCAACTTTTAATTACAATATTATTCATTCTATTGACAAAGCCTGCAGCCAACCCCAAAATTGTAAGAAGAATCAAAGGACCTTTGAATTCAAGATAACCTTAACTATTTTCTTATTCTCTTTTAGTATTATACAATCAAGGGTTGGGTTCCCGTAGTATCCGGTCATCAGGTAATATGTATTATGTAGTAACCAATTTAGATCACATATTTTGAACACGTGAATGTACCAAAATTTAACACCTGACAACCAATTTTCCCCTCAAGGGCAAAATGGGAAGGCACCTAACGGGTGCTAGGTAGGGGAATCTGCGTACGTTGGGGTATTTGCGGGCGTTGCGTTTGGAGAGAGCCACAACAAAACACATATAATGGATGCAAAATAACATAACGCTACATGTAAAACAACATAACATTGCATATTGGCCAATGGGCAATGTGTGCGTGCGAACGAGCGCTGGAAGCGCACCTCAGGTGTGCGAGAGCGCGTTGGATGTGCAAGCGCGCGCTATGCGCAAACGTACCGCAAAACACAAACATGCATGTAAAATAATATAATCATATATGTAAAATAACAGAAACATGCATGTTGACCAACAAATGCGGGAGGAGCGCGAGCGTGCACTAGGAGCGCCACGAGCGCTGGGAGTGCGTTTTCAGCATGTATTAAAATTGAAACTCGTATGCATGTTTGTGTTCAACTACATGCATTTTTGTGTTTATTTAAATGCATAAGTCAGTTCAACTATATGCATTATTGTTTTCACAATCACATGATAAATTAAATTACTAATCTTAAATTAAATTACTAATCTACCCTTATTGTAATGAAACTGTAACGAAATCAACGAAAATAATTTTAAAAATTCAAAAAAATCTCCACCGTATGATTTATGAGATGAATGAATTAGATTAAATACTATATACTACCACAGGCTCGAGTACTATATGACCCCTCCTAATACAATCAATAAAGTAAAATTTAGTTAAGAAAACGATGTTAAAAAAATTAGGTATTGATTCGTGAATTTTTTTTGAGGCAAAACAAGAAAAACCTATGCTCAAGCAAATCCTAAACGAAGAATTTTTACGAGAGTGATAAAAAAGAAGAAGATAATTCTGTATCATTATTTCCTAAATCTTGATCTTATTGTAAATTATATCAAATTTATAAAACGTTTTAATAATGTCCCAACATTTCAATTTGTACGTAGTAAATCCGTCCTTTTTAATTTTTGTACGAGTTTGGAGCCGATTGTCTAGGTTGTCCTCTTGTGTCATCAATTTTGCATTCAAACGTTCGTCGACTATGTAATTGAGCCCAAATTTGGCACGATGAACCAAGAACCTCTTGATGGTTCGAACTGCAATTCCAAATGTTCGACAGCAAATTTGACTATACATGAGGATAACCTAAATAGTGGACTTCTAAAGCCTGCAATCAATTTTGAGTTTCGATATCGGATATATGTTTAAATCTTAAGTCCAAACTCAGGTAAAAAAATTTTAAAAAAAGACTAAAGGTTTAAATGTTTAAAAATATTTTAAAAATTAGTTCTAATTTCAAATTTCGTCCTAAAATTGAAGTAAAATAGCAATTATCATCTCTAATTTCTTCGGCATTGGACTAGTTTATTCTTGATCGAGCTGGACAACCCAGAAAATAATCAAATGGATTAACTAGAAATTGATAGCAGAAAATAGTTTTATTTTATCATTTTAGTTTTGTAATTGACACTCTGGAGAAGAAGAGCTAGCTAGCAAACCAGAAAACAACCGAACATAAACCTGTCAACATCTCTCCTCAATCCCACTTATATTACTGAAATAATAAACTCTTCCAACTAAAGGAAGATTTCATTTTCAAAGAAATAATTATGAATTTCATTTTCAAAGAATAATTATGAATTTGTGAAAAGGAAGATTTATCCTAAAAATGTTGTTTAGATTATGGCATGCTTGGAACGTTTAAAAGAAAAATAGGACAATCTGCAAACATTACTTATGGGTGCGTCATAAGTAGTTTATATTAAAATGTTGGAACTTGGAAGGATTCAGAACCCTTGTTGATTTAATTATTTACAAAATTAGATTATTTTATTTTTTTCTGTAAATATTGACTAATGTATCCCATTTGTAAAAAACAAACTTCTAGGATATTGCTTTTACCATGAGAGGGTACAAAAACTTAATTTTTACACGAATCCAATTTTGACGTAAAAGAAAATACAAACTCAATTATTACAATTTCAAGACCAAATAACCATTTCCAAGAAAAGAAATAAAAATACATGTATTATCATTAACAAACTTATTGGATAAATGAAGCAAAACAAACCCTTTATTTAAAGCTAAGAAAATTACCAAAAACAACGGCTTCTCAACTATAAAATCACACTCACACCCACCGTTTTGTCTTACGACACCTCTTGTTTTTCTGTAGTTACAGTAACAGTTTCTTTTTATTTCACACACACACAAACACAGAGTTGAGCATCATCCATGGCGGAGAGCAAGGAGGAGGATGTGAAGCTCGGAGCAAACAAGTTCACAGAGAAGCAGCCGCTGGGCACTGCGGCTCAGACTGACAAAGACTACAAGGAGCCGCCTCCGGCTCCGCTGTTCGAAGCCGGAGAGCTGAAATCGTGGTCGTTTTACAGGGCTGGGATTGCGGAATTCGTTGCCACATTCTTATTTCTGTACATCACAGTGTTGACGGTGATGGGCGTCGGCAGAGCCAAGAACAAGTGCGCCTCTGTCGGTATTCAGGGCATTGCTTGGGCCTTTGGTGGTATGATCTTCTCTCTCGTCTACAGCACTGCCGGCATCTCAGGTCTCTCTCTGTCTCAATCTGTTTTGTGTGTGTGTGCGTATAGAGATTAGAGATTGTTTAGTACTGCATGTTTTGTTAGTTTTGTTCTCAATAATTGTGGCATAAAATCTGTTCCTCTGATTTTTCTGAACTTTGTGGGGCTCTTTATTTTTATCTACCACTACTTTTGTATCTCCGTGGATAAAGATGCAATCTTGATGAGGGTTTATCACGAAATTTGATGAATCTTTCTCATTCTTGAAATCCCTTTTGGTAATGCTTAGTGTTGACATACAATTTAGGTAAATTTGTTTTGGTTATCATGTCCCCCAACCCTCTGTTGGTTTGTGTGTGGAGAGTTACAACTGCATGTTGTGTTAGTTTTTGTACTCAACAATTGTGGCACAAAATCTGCTCTTAGTGTTTGTTTATGTGGGAAATCGACTTATCGAGGAATGCTACATGCTTTCGCCACTGATTTTTCTGAAAATTTTGGAGGCTCTTTATTGTTATCTATCACTGCTTATATATATATATATATATATATATATCCATAGATAAAGATGCAATCTTGATGAGGGTTTATCACGAAATCTGATGTTTCTATCAAATTAGTTAAAATCCCTTTTGGTAACACTTGGTCTTCACATACAGTTCAGGTAAAGTATGTTTTCCTGTTCATGTTTGAATCACAGGAGGGCACATCAATCCAGCTGTGACATTCGGGTTGTTCTTGGCAAGGAAGCTTTCGTTGACCCGGGCCGTGTTCTACATGGTGATGCAGTGCCTTGGAGCCATCTGTGGGGCTGGAGTGGTGAAGGGTTTCATGCAGGGGCCGTATGAGACGCTCAAAGGAGGTGCCAACTTTGTCAGCCATGGCTACACCAAGGGTGATGGCCTTGGTGCTGAGATTGTTGGCACATTTGTCCTTGTCTACACTGTCTTCTCCGCCACTGATGCCAAGAGAAGTGCCAGAGACTCACATGTCCCTGTATGTATTTTTGAGCAAATGTCTCATGAAATTGGCACTAACTTTGGTTTCTTGATTTTGTGTGGATGTGATATTGTGAAATTTCTGATTGGTTTTGCTTCTAGTTAATTGATTCGTATGCTTTACCTTGTGTGTGAATTGAGCTCATTTGTAGTCGTGTGGACCAGAGATGACAATGATTCGTATGTGTCTGGTGTGTGTTAAGTCATTTGAGATGGTTTATTTCGGCATTGTCAGGTGGAAAAGTTACTGATAGACTATTTATATGGTGGATTGCATTTGCACCAGCTTGACTCTCCGTTCTCCATCTGCACTTGCACGCTTGCGTGTGGGAGTGGGGGTTGTAAAGTGATGGAGCTTGCCTTCCACGTCTATATCCTTATTTTTGTTCTGTTAGAAAGATTTGGACACACCAATTAAATGTTGAGCTCACCAGAAATTGGGTATGAGGAAGAAATATGATGTGTTTTTTGAGGGAACATGATCAGAACCTCGACCTAACATGAGTTTGGTGTCATATAGGCTATCTATCCTATCACACAATCCCTCTTCTATTTCCTTATTTGTAGTTCAATTTAAGTTATTTCTTGGATTTCCACTCTTCTTTTTTTGTAAACTGTAAGATAGTTGGCGAGGTTGGTTCATAGCTAATTCATTTGACTGTTACTAATCCTTTCACAGTATTGAATAGAAAAGATTACAAATGCTAATGAAAAAATATAGTGTTGGACATCACTCTATGTTTGTGTCAATGTAGGAAGTGAGCACCTTTACCTCATTGAAAGTTGATATTCACCATCCCATTCTTATATGGTTTTAGATCATAATATATAAGAACTTGTTTGAATTTTGAATTATTAATATTCCGAAGCAGGAATTGGTATTTTCATAACAAGCAATAAGAAATCTACCTTTACTTCAGCAATGCTCATCTATGCTGTTTTTGCATTACGAATGTGGTGGAACGAGAACCAGTACCAGTCATGTCACTCGATGATTAATTGTGTTGTTTGTCTCTTGTTATTGGAAATGAACATGTTGAAGCTGCATGTTAGTTATGAATTTTGATGTTGCAGATTTTGGCTCCTCTCCCTATCGGCTTCGCTGTTTTCCTCATTCATTTGGCCACCATCCCCATCACTGGAACTGGCATCAACCCTGCCCGGAGCCTCGGTGCTGCCATCATCTACAACCGGGATCATGCATGGGACGACCACGTAAGCAACTCTCACTAGATCTTATAAAAGTTATCATCTTCACAAATTTTGATTAATTCCTATATAATTATGTTTTACTTATTTTGATATAAGATAAGAATCAGATTGTATCTAAAATGCTTCAAAACTGGGGTAAAATTTGTGTATTTTAGATAATATTTACGTACGAGTGACTTTGTGAGTGAAACTCGTACTGTTATCTATTCATCAGTGGATCTTCTGGGTTGGACCGTTCATCGGGGCCGCTCTTGCCGCCGTGTACCACCAGATCGTCATCAGAGCCATTCCTTTCAAGAGCAGGGCTTGATTTGAAACTATCATCATCATCATGCATTTAACTTTATCTCTGTTTGTGTTCAAAAACACTGAAATTTGTGTGTAAAATATGAGGTTCTCTACGTATGTATGTATGTATGTATGTTATGTCACTTATGAATGAAACCAGTATTATAACTGCTACCCCATTTGTCTCTTCATTCATAACCACAAAAATAGCTAATATTGAATTGTTGATTTTGCGCCTATTGGTTGGTTCGGTTTCATTTTTATTATTTTTGAATTTTAAATGGGGAAATTGGGTACTTAATTTGGTTAACATACGTCTGATAAAACCACTAAAACGAACCTATAAGCACCTCAATAAAATGATACCGCGCGCTAAAGCAAATGGCATTTGATTGCTGCTTACTTGCCCATTATTTGTTGGCAAAAATCTATATGCATTAATTTGTACGGTGCATTCAAATTAATGACTAGTGTTCATTAATTCTAACTAAAATTTATTCAGTTTTTAATTAAAGTCTATTTAATCACCATCAGTATTTAATTAAATATACCGGAGTGAACCTTAAAAAATTTGACATCAAAAGTTAGGTTTTGGAATGAGATTCTTGCTTTCACCACCTACAGGAAAGGCATCTGCTTCTTTTTTCTTTACTATTCTTATCCACAATTTATTTTTTATTTCTTTTAATTAAAGTTATTATTTTCAGTCAATAACATAGGCTGTGTTTGTTTCTTTTTATCTTATCTTTTTTTTTGGGTGCGTTCTTTTTTATGGAAAATGGTGTATTTTCACCTTTATCCATTCTTTTCACATATTTCATAGGGTGAATATTTTTTTTCGAGACATGATGAAAAAGAATTCGATCTCATTTTTGCCTTTTTCATAATAATATTATCATGAATATTGATGTGATAATATTTTTTCATCTTTTTTCCATCTAGAGAACATGAGCTAAAAAGGATGGAAACCATTAAAATGTGATAATTTTTTTCATTTTTTCTTATCTCTCATTTCTTATAATAGACTTGCAATTAAAAAGAATGTACTTTTAAGTCAAAAAATAAATTATCTAGCAAGCTACTTCATAATTGACAAGTGAACTGATATTTAGGTAACTAGCAAACCCACTCCAAATCAACTTAATAATAGACGGAATTAAATACCTATAGTCGTATTCAGTTTGAAAATATCTTACATTTGACTTATAATTATAAAATTAATGATATGTGTAAACGCTATAAATGTTAATAAAAACAATTTTCTGGCCTAAACTCACTTTCTGTAGACATAAAATAATACATATTGTCCCCTAGGAATAGCCGATGGTTAAGGTGGGTTCGCATTGAGAGGTCATGAGTTGAACCCCACCAAACGCCTATGGGTTTGAGCACACACCTGGTTTTCAAGTGTGGTTTATCCGTCTGTGTGGTTTGCGGCTATTGCACGAACGTGGGGTTTACCCAAGGTCTTGATAAGATAGCGGTTGCGGGTTCTCATGATATCAAAAAAAATAAAAATAAAAAAATAATAGTACATATTAATTATTAACATGTTAGTTTTATTTCTCCACTTACTATAAATGTACTGTAATATTAGCTCCATAAAATGCTATCATATTATTATACTAGCTAATAACATGTGATGATTTTTATATAAATAGTTAATATATGTATCTACGTATTAACACATTCTATATATATATATTTATCAGTTTTTATGTATGCATGCCATACATTAGTAATTATCATATAACTTTAGTTCTACAAATAGAACTAGTGTAGAACTATGACCTACCTCAATCATAGGGCTGAGAATTTGGGACCAGGACTCGGGAAATTCCCGTCCCGACCCGAGTCCCGACGGGATTCGGGACCCCGAGTCCCGAAATTTACGGGTTCGGGACCGGGACCGGGATCGAGAAATTTATATGTTCGGGTATCGGGAGTCCCGAGTCCCGTTCGGGAAATCCCGAGTCCCGATTATATATGTTTTTGAATTAAATCAATACTTTGTTTTCTTCAATTCTCCCACTCATAAATTCGGGTATTTTTGAGATTTTCGGGTAATTTCGGGATTTATGGGGTAATTTCGGGACATTCGGGACTTTCGGGACATTTAAATTCGGGACCGGGATCGGGACGGGACTAAAAAATTGAACATTTTCGGGACCGGGA